>SKCR01017688.1:0-94957 GCA_019454045.1 Zanthoxylum bungeanum
GCCATACTTTTATAACTATTACGTATCGCTGGTGGTCTTGGGGCGTTACGTATCGTTGTCCCCAAGCCACAACTAGAACTGGGGGTGCGGATCTATGCTACCGCCCAAGCTCTGAACTGGAGATCAGTACACGATCCTATGCCGCCATCCTGTTCAGAAACTAGGATCTAGGGGCGTTACGTATCGCCGTCTCCCCTAGTCCTCTACATGTGCACATTTCTCTGTCCGTCAATTCCATCTCTGTATCTCAAGTTACATACTGGGGTGAGTTTTTACCTCATGCCCCGAAAACCATTTAAAATCATATACGGTATCTCAAAACTGAAAGAAAACATTTTCTGAAATATATTATCTTTCAAAACATTGAAAGTTTTCTTTGAAAACATTTGAAATCTTTGAAAACATTCTTATCTTTTGCTCGACTGCTGAAAACCTTAACACACGCATATGCAAATGCTTTCTCATGATCCTTTCTACCTTAGCCATGCTTCCTTATAATGTCATATAAGTACATGTACATATTCATTGCATACTCATAAATTAATGATGTGCGAATTCTAATCTTACATGCTTCCATTTATATGATCTTATAATCTGTAGGCTCATAATATCAGTGTTTAAAAAACGGTTGAGGCGGCCGCCTCGCCGCCGCCTTATGAGGTTTTTTTGAAGCGCCCGCCTCTCTACTGGTGAGGCGGCCGCCTCACGCCAAATCGGCCTGAGGCGGCCGCCTTACCAGCAAAGGTTTTTTTTTTAAATTTTAAAATTTCTAAAATGAAACGACCCCAAAACGTCGTCGTTTCTTTTGACAAAATAAAAAAATAAAAACCAAATCAAGATTAGGGTTTCAAATAATCGTCCCCCCTCAGCCAGCGACACAGTGCTCGGTAAGAATCGAGATTTCATTTATGATGATTTCGGTCTCCATATTTATTCATTCTAAAAGGTGTTTATCTAAATTCTGTTGTGTTCCCATAAAACATTAAATTATATTCTTATTGTCATTTATGTAAACAAAGGCTGCCAACTAATGCATCATCAATCTGGTTAAATCATGTTATAGCTAAGAGAAAAAAGTGAAACAAATACAATGAGAAAAATAGAAAAAAAAACAAAAGAGCAGTGATATGGAGACAGTCTCCATAATTTGATATTAATTTCCATAAAGTTTGTTTTGATTTATTTCAGTCTGAGATTATCAATTTGTTTGTCTCGAAAATGTTGACTTGTTTGGCTGAAAATATGTCATTTATCTTATGTCATTACCTGTGAATGCATTTGTTTCTTATGTCATGTGAATGCATTTATGTATTTTGGATTACTTATCAATAGTTTTTTGAACATACTATGAATAATGAAGAAATGAATGTATTTTGGATTATTTTTCCGATTTTCGGATCGAGGCGCCCGCCTCACCGCCTAAGGAGGTCCGCCTCGCGCCTCAATGGCCGGCCGCCTCGAAGGGGCCGCCCCGTATTTTTAAACATTGCATAATATCATCAATATGTTTGCTTACACAAAACATACATAATTTATCATACATTCATACTACCAATAAGCTACATATGCATATATTTTTATACTATCTTACTAATTCTATACTTATATTTGTAATCACATTCAAAGCTCAGGTGCTACATCACTCTATACACATACACAGTGTTTTCATCTTCTTTCAAATCATTTAATTAACATCTGGCTATAGTATTCATAACTATTCATTTCATATCCTCACAAGTATCGAAAACATATGTTCATGCTCAATCATATATTACATACACTATACATGCTTACTTATTTCTCCGTGCATACTTACCCACGTTTTATGCTTATATGCTTGCTCCTTTATAATTTATCATCTTTTAAACTTTAATCCCATTCCCTAGGGTGTAGTTTCTACAACCCCCAAACCCAAGTCTCATTAAATTATATTCATAAATAGTAACTCACGTTTCATGTATACGCTAATACTTTCTCATTCTTATACTTTCAATCTAAAGCTTACTGATGTCTTTCTACTTATATACATATATATATATATATATACTTCCTGTTTTATGTTTACACAGATATCTATAAAGATTCATTATTATTTAAATTCAATCAGAACATGTCACAAGTATCATCGCATGGACTACTTACCTGGCTAGGCGATCACTCATAATCTTGGTCCGATCTGTCAAACAATAACAATACAAGGTCTGAACCGCTATTTACGGAACTTTCAACTCATCTATACTAACTTCCGGACTTTCCCGGAATACACGAATCCTCTCTGATTCTACCGTTCAAACTTCTTTACTCTAATATATGCTCATATACTATTCTAAACTAGTAAGATAGCTCAGATTCTCACTTTACGCGTATGCGGTAAAACTTGCGGAAAAATTTCCGCAAATGCTACGGAACGGTCTCGAACTCTCCGAAATAATCCAGAATTACTTAATCACCCCCGCAATATCATATTTATATCTAAACCATGATTACGGTCATCTACGCACAATCGCGCGAGAAACTCCATTTTACCGGAAACTCGCTAATTCTATCGGATCGATCAAATCTAATCCGTCTCTCCCCAGATTCTACCACATATCGTTTTAACATATTAAACCACGACCAATTCATTTCATGCTAATTCGCTAAACTACGAAACTACCGGAAACATCCGAATATAAAACTGTAAACTTTAAAATAACAAATTCTAAACGGAGAGTCGTACCGAAATTCCGAGGCCATATTCAGACTCCCATCGGCCATACGAACGCGCTGGTGTCATCGGAATTCTGATCGAAGTTACTGTTCACGTCGGGTTACTATTCACACGTGGCTTCTCTCCTCGTTTTGCATGCAACCGGCCGCTGTTCGGCGAAAACGATTCCACACACTAGTACTACTCTCCGAGGGCCTCGATTTGGTAGATGGCTCGGGCCGTGAAACGAACCGACGAGCCGGGATCGGGAAACCCATGGCAGCGACTTTCTTCCTCCATTTCTCGCCATTTCCGGCGCTTCCTGAGGCGACGCCGGCCACCGGCATGTGGGCCGTGGCCGGATGCACCGGTCGCCGGTGGTCCGCCGGCGTGAAGCCGTCCGGTGGCCGCCGGCGCAAGACATCCCTCTTTCTCTCTCTCCTTTCGCTCCCTCTCTGAATTTCTTCTTTTTTTTTTTTTTTGTTCATTTTCTGTATTAGGCTGCTGATAATAATAATAATAATAATTAATAATAAAACAAAATATCTTATACCCGATTTTACTAAAATGCCCCCACCTCTAAGGGTAATTTCGGAAATCATCACTTTGAACCCCTTCTGGCGCGATTTTCGAAAAGTGTTCAACGCGAAAGTTGTTCGTCTCTGAAAAACGAGTCTAATGGTTCAAGAACCAACTCGATCGGAGTTTGTTTGCTAATTTCGTGACCAAAACTGTAAACTTTACGCGTATATTAAATATCGAGTAACTGATTCCTTGAAACGATGCGTCTTCTGATGCGACAACTCTTCACTTTATATTATTCCGACCCATATGACATCACTTGAACTCTTATTCTTCATTTTCATCCTCTTCCCGAGACTATAACGTCAGTCCAGGAATCTTCCAGAACAGTCCCGAAAATCTGGGATGTTACAATAAACCACTCAGATAGTTCATTCTCAACCATATGTCTCATATGTAACATTTCTAAAAGTTAACATGCAATCCAAATCTTTGGACAGAAGACTGCACATAAAAAATAGAAACATTCCTAAAACATGCGAGACCGTCATCACTTAAAAGATTCAGTGAAAATGTCACTTGGTGGCTGCAGTTCCAAACTCATAAGCAATTCTCACATCGGGATACACTTTATATTTTATATTATCTTGTAAAATAACCTTTATAATGTAATTTTATTCTTTATAGATAAGGGGCCGAATTGTCCATAAAATTACATTCCTGAATATTGTGACAAAATTTATGAGATAAATTAATTCTTTATATTTATCTCTATGTCACAAATAATTAATTGCATTGAAATTTTACTTTATGAGAGACAATTAATTCTCTCTAACCAAGTGACAATTTTTTATACCAATGTATAAATAAAACTTTATGAGATAACAATTTATCTCTTAAATTGTCACACAAAATTAATTATGACTTTATTTATAAATTTTGGGATAAAATTAAAATTAAAATTAAAATGAAGTCCTGGGATCAAAATTATAATAGCAGGGGGCCTTTATGCTATTAATATTATTTTAGTTGCTGTCGAAAGCAATAATAATAATAATGGAAAGCAATATATATTTTTTTTATTGCTGTTGTTGACTATCAACTAAAGCAGCAACAATAATACTTTAAATTTGTTGGCTATTTTAACGAAAGCAACAATAACAAATTTGATTCCCTTATTTTCAAAATCCAGACTCATTTTCTCCGTATTTCAGTTTTATTTAACAAGATCCCAAAATCTATAGATCTGTTTAATAATCAATCCAATAACCTTATGTGCTTAAAAATTGGATCAATTATTAACAATCATCAACATATCATAATAATATGGATCTAATAAAAAAATTCATCTGAAGCATTCAACAGATTTTTCTATAACTTTATGAAAAATTCATAGATTATAAGATTGTGTTCCTGTAGCTCTGATACCACATGTGAGGATTTATTTGCAACATGACCTTTAACACAAGAGCTTAAAATACAATTTAATGAATCAATCGGATGATTCAGGGAGCGTACCTGATTTAGAATCCATATCTGCAGCGGAAATTTTTGTAGATCTGTTGAAAAATTGCACTGAGGAGATCACCCTCTACTCCCCACTTCTTGATGGTGAGAAACTTACTCGCCTTGAATAAGCTTCCTTATGCCTTAAATTCTCCAAACCTTATGAAGCTATTTCAATTTTGCTTATATTTCTCTCTCTCCCTTAATTTATTTTCTTTATGATTGCTCACGGCAATCTCTCACACACATACACTAATGGTGATGATCACATCTAATAATGCATTAATAATGCATTTAAGTAATAGGGAGAGAGTGAGAAATATCTAGAGTCTTTATGAAGCTTATTGAGTAAGTTATATAGGGGAGTGAGGGTGAGACCTTAGCTCACTAACCTATGGAGTGTAATGAGCTCACCCATCAAAAGCCCATAACAAATCCAGAGCCCGCTCTAATATCCACACATCAAATAATATAGAGTTGCAGCCCACTTTATTAGATCAAACAATTGAGCTTCACAATTTCTATTACAAAAAACCAATTATCTTAGCGCTTTATATTAAAACCAGTATCACAATTAATATAAGCCCATAATTAGAATAAAATATTCTAACATAAAATACCCAAATCTAGCAAGACAATATCCGATAACAAAACTAATATCAACAAAAAAAAAATCCGATAACAAAACCAACACCAACAAACATATTAAAATACCAATAAAAATATTAAAAAAAAACTATAACATAGTAAAATTTTATAAAAATCATTCATTCAAGCTACTCTGACTTCACAGAGGGATTCAAAATTAAAATACACCTCAGAGATAACTCACGTATAAGCATTCAAAGAACCACACTCCAATATACTAATACTATGGTACGACACTATCAAAAGAGATAACTCACGTATAAGCATTCAAAGAACCACGTGCCCCCAAGGGGTGTGGCTTGGTGGTGAAGGGTCCAGAATCTCACCTTGAGGTTCTGGGTTCGAATCCAGAGGGTGCAACTTCTTGTAAGAGTTTGGGGCAGCCGGGGGTTTTACCTGCGCCGCGGCCCAGAATGGGTGGTTTGGTGGCGGGGTTTCCAACGATTAAAAAAAAAAAAAAAAAAATTCAAAGAACCACACTCCAATATACTATGGTACGACACTATCAAAATTTTATCGACGAACCGTTATAACAGAAAACAACTCAATAGAAGAACTATCAAGAGGCCGCCAACACAACAATCTGAAACATAACAACCTTAAAATACAACACAATGCCAACTAAAGAGACAAAAACAGAAACTAACACTTAATAGGATTAAATAAAATAGACAATGAAAAGCTAAAGTAATAAAAAAATAACTTAAAATAAAACAAGATAATCATAATACTTTAAAACAAGAAAAAATAAATAAGATGGCTAAGGTGAGGAGGAGGGTGTGAAAGTAAAGGGTTAAGGCTGTGGTGATGGTGGTGGTGAGAGGGGCGACAACTATACCTTCAAATTAAAACTCCTAAAATACATTAGCTCACAAGAAGACGATGTGTGTTTTAGGGTTGGTGTTCGAAGTGTCAATCTAAATCGTATTTATGTCTGATTCATAAATACGAACAATACCTTTTTTCCATAATATTACTTATATATGATTGCATCTCTTGTTTTTATATACGTATTCGATCTAATAACTATTTGATTGAAACTAAATCTGATTTATTGATATGTCTATATTAGACAAAGACCCATGATTTACAACGTAGTACGCAGTTACAACGTAGTTTGTAATTGACATTGGGAAGTGTCGCTATAAGTTGTATATTCTCAAATAAAGTTCCTGGTCAAGATTTACTGACACGGGTCAGTTAGTAAAATCCTCTGAGACCAGTATATATCATATATCGGACTTGGTCCGATGGTTTATCCCAATGAACCATGAGTCTCGGGAGACTCATATAGACGTGTAGGTGTTTATTTGATACACATTGAACGACTCACCGAAGATTTCCTAATATATGGTACATCAAAGTCAATAGGAATCTTCTCGAGTCGAGTAGCATAGTGATCCTTCGACTTGCGATACCATTGTGGATATATGAGAAATCCTCCACACTTAGATGACAGTCACATCACCGATCTATTTAGATCAGATCTTCGCTTGTTCGTTAGGTGTGGACCCATGCTCATGATATCCTGTGAGTATCAGATAGAATCTGTTAGTCCTGTGTACATGACATATGTATCATGTACGTATTTGCGATCTAGTAAATCCATGGTCGTGATATACTTTGGAAGCGAGTTCCGATGTTATTTATATATCGTAAATTTGAAAGTCGACTATATTATACCTTAGAGATTTGACGTTTCTTTCTATATCACCGGTATAATGTTGATAGCCTGTGATGGAGGGATTATACATATGCAATGATCTCGACTTGCATATTTTAGCGAGATTATCTATGTTCGTCATAAATTACGAATGAGTGAATTATGGACATGAAATTTGATTCAATGACGGATAAACCTAAACTTAGAGAGTCCCACAATATGAAGTGTACTCGTAGAGCACTTGGGCAACGCGTTATGAATAATACAGATTATTCATAATACTTCATCGGATTAAATAAATTAATTCGAATCGTTTAACGGTTAAACGAAAAATTCATGGGGCTTTTCGGTCATTTCCTAATTAATGTGTATTTGTATTTAATATATGATTTTATTAAATACACATGAATTAATTGTCAAATTAGATATTTGACATATATCATTAATATATATATTTGGATTATTTAAAGTAAATATAATATATATATTTAGATATTTATATTTAAGTAATTATTTAATTATTAAATAATTAAAGTAATTAAAATATAAAATATCTAAGTTGATATTTAAATTTGGAAGTGATTAAAGTGTAAATGTTTGACTTTTACATTTAAAGAAAATGCTATCAAATTGGATTTGATTTCTTTATTTTGTTTGGAAAATTGAAAAATATATCTTTCTTTTTTTCTTGTAAATTTCGGCCACATGAGGGAAGTATAAAAGGGTTTCATTTCTCTTTTGTAAAATTAGGTTAAGCATTTTCAAGAATACAAAGTTAGAGAGTTGAGAGAAAAAGCAAAAGGCTAGAGGATTTTTTTCAAAGAAAACTTGAAATCTAAGGTACGTAGTTTCTTCTTTTCTTTAAATTGGAAATTGTTCCTATGATTCCTTAGCTCAACATTTTATGTAAGATTTATTTTTCACTCTCTTGACTTTGTGTTGAGATTCTTGAAAGCTTGATAAAATCATATATGCATGTATGATAATTAAAGTAAGCTTGTTAATGATTAACAATCACACTTTTGGTTATTTGATGACTTGGTTGACATTCTAGAGTGTTATGACCACTCTTGTAACTCTTAGAATTGTTCTTGAGTTCTTCATTGGTTAGACTTTGATTGGTGTTAATATTAATATGATTAATATTGAAAAATTGGATTGAAAGCATGAAAAATGATTATTTTTGCACCCAAATCAGATCTGGAAATTTTAAAATTTTTTTGATGAAAAATATATCATTTTAATATATTGGATGTGTATTGGGCATTGGAATAATTGTCGGAAATGATTTCGTATTGAAAATATGCGAAAACGGTGAAAAAAGGCGTTACCGGGTGAGTTTCGGGCTTACCGGGTGACGGCTGTCCAAACAGTGGTCACTGTTCGGGCAGCCTATGAACTGCCCAAGTACTATTGGGGCTGACCTGGGCAGTTCCCGTGTATATTGGTTGGTCGGTTCGGTCAAAAACATGTTTTATGCTATTTTGCCTAAAAAGGTTTTCGTAAAAGTTTCACGATGTTATCTAAATTAATTATATCGTTATTTGATATCAAATAATATGTTTAGGTGAAATATGAATGAATTATTCAGATTGAATATTAAATAATTTATTCGGTAAATTTAAAAATTTTAAAGTTACGATTTCGCTCGAACCGCGCTCTTCCGCTGCGCTTGACCAAAACAGTGTGATGGTGGTAAGAGTCCACTCATTGGAATGGCAAGTTGATTGTTTGTTGGGAGGGTGAATAAAATCAAGTGTTTCATACTACAATATAGAGGTATATAAATTTTCGGGTCAATGTTCTCTTATATGTTAGCAAAATATATTTAAAAGAAGAGTATAAGTAATAATACAAAAAAATACACGTAAAAATATAAAAATAAAAATTCTAATTTATGTAAGTGATATATGTCTTAGAATAACTTTTGATAAATTGAATTAATTAATTGTCATATTTACTAATAAGAAAATTTGGTTTTATAATCCATAATCGTGTTTACTCTTTAAAGTTGAATTGGAAAAGTTAGAAGTGTTAGATCCAATTGAAAGAAGCTCGAAGCTTTACTACTATTCTAATTCTTGGTCTAATTTTACTTATCTCATTTTAGATAAATTTCATATTATTTTTAGATTCTTGTTATCTCGTTATTTGATATTTTTTCCTTTAAGTTTCTTGTTCTTTTTATGCTTCTTTAATCCATCTCCCTGGAGAATCGACACACCAAAATTGTGCTACAACTATCGCGTTATTCTTTGGGTGTAATCAACAAGTGAGTATAACAATTCTAAACATTCTCACCAAAGTAAATTTCTCTACTTTCAAAATAAATAACAAATATGTATAAATATATATAAGATTTCGTAAAGAAATAAAAGAGTATAAATATATAAATAATATTAAATAAGTAAAAGAGATTAAAAATATAAATATAAAAAATATTTAAGATAAAAATAAAAGAATTAAATTAAAAAGTAAAATAAAATAATTAAATAATTAAATTAAAAATAAAATAAGGAAATAAATTAGTGAACTAAAAAAGTAAAAGTAAATTAAAGGAAAAAAATAAAAGGGGACGAAAATTAAGGGAAATAAAAAATAAAAAGAAAAAAATTTGGAAAGAAAATAAAAGAGAAGATGGAGGGTATTATCGGAAAGAAACTTGAAGAGAGAGAATGAGTGGGGGGTGAATGTGTCGGGGTGGGAAAAGAAATTTTCATATATTATGAATGACAATCACGATGTCCATTTTCGATCAAATCTTGTTTTGACATCTGACTTTTATCGATTTTTTAAATTGTGATAAAAAATATCTTAAATTAAAATTTTTTATTCAAGACGTTTTTTCATCTTGAATCCCATATAGAACGATATGAAGATCCCAAATCCCAATTATTTCCTTTCAATCCTAATTTATATTTAATCCATTACATATTACAACTAACCCATTAAAAAATAAAAATATGCTAATGAATGGGGAGTAATATAGATAGTGCAGTTGGGGTGGAAACATAATAATAACAATAAGAAGGAAGAAACAAGGCACGCATAATAATCTTTTCAAAGCTCATCATCAATAACATAATATATTATAATTAAGACTATGATAAATTCTATATTTTTTTTTTCAGATTATCAATTTGTCAATTTATGAAGATGTTACCACTTGTTTCTAACTAAGTGGTCTATATAATATAATTTGGGGACTCCCTAATGGTTTGGTCCTGCAATACCGAAAATTATTTGTCAACTGTGCGGGGCTCGCCTGTTGTGAGAGAGATGACATATACACCTGGCACATGATATATATACCACCTCCTGCGATACCAGATAATACTTTCCATATACATCTCTCAGTAAGCCTCTTAACTCTTAAGTTATTGTTCTTATTTTTTATCACCAATCATAGATGGAACTAATTAATAAGTTCTTAAACCTAATGCCTGGAGTCATGTAAATTCTTACGATATATATATTAAAGGTGCCATCAAATTAATGTTAAGTTGTTTGAGCCTATCGGAGCCTAAAACAGACAATAAACCCCTCGGATAATGACAACGTACATTCATTATTAATAATCTAAAATTTATTTCCAATAACTAAATGTTGGTCTTCAACTCTTTGTTCTTAAGTTGATTCCAACAAATCTATAATTTTATTATTTATATAAATATAATGTATTTATAAAAATATATATGCATTTGTGAATAGTGAGGAGAATGAAAAGGCGAGTGCTTGCTTTTGGTATAAGGTAGGGTGAGCAACGATTCTTGGTAGAATTAAGAATTGATTTTTTTTCGAGTAGGTTTTGATTTGTACGAAATTAGAATTGAAATTGGTTTTTCTCACCCTTAATATAAGGCTATGCTTATATTTCAACAATGAATTTTAATGTCGGTCGTGCATCAATATTCGGCACTCATATTGAGACATTAAAATTGAAATAATAGTAATTGAATTTGAAATATGAATTATTAAATTTAAAATTTGTTGTATTGAATATGAAACATATATCAATTTTAAGTTCAACGATTCTTGGTAGAATTAAGAATTGATTTTTTTCGAGTAGGTTTTGATTTGTACGAAATTAGAATTGAAATTGGTTTTTCTCACCCTTAATATAAGGCTATGCTTATATTTCAACAATGAATTTTAATGTCGGTCGTGCATCAATATTCGGCACTCATATTGAGACATTAAAATTGAAATAATAGTAATTGAATTTGAAATATGAATTATTAAACTTAAAATTTGTTGTATTGAATATGAAACATATATCAATTTTAAGTTCAACCATATAAATTTCTAGCTAAATAGTTCGAATTTTAAATTCAAAACCTTCATATGAATATCGTAGATGCATTTACAAAACCCATATATTAACACTTTAATTATAGTGTTAGTGCTAATTAATTATTATTCATTTATGATGACAACATCATGTAACAACCCAACCTCATTATTGGGTCAAACACTTGAATGTATATCGACCGGGGTTTTGGACTTTAATGGAAGCTTAATTCAGTTATCTTATTTTTAATATTTTTCCAAACGAGTCCATAATGTAATGCAATAATTTGCAAAGTTATAAATATAGCTTGGTGAAAATGTCATTTAACTACTTATTTCCATGGCTAGTTTAGAGGTTGTCCTTTGTTTAATCAAGCATTAAAAAATATTTAAATGGTGATTAAATAATTATAAAGTGTTTGCCATCAAGCGCATCTGGTGTGACTTGGTGGTGTAGAGTTCATGATCTCACCTTAAAGTCATGGGTTCGAATCTGGGGGGTGCGTTTATTGTAAGAACCTTGGATAGTCAGAAGTTTTACCTGCTTCGCTCATGCTCATAAGGTTTTACTTGTTTCGCTTAAGTCCATAATAAGTAATTTGGCGGTGAGGTTTCCAACGATTTCTTTAAAAAAAAAGTGTGCCAAATCGCGACTATAATGATTCTAAAAAGATTTGGAGGGTATTCAATTTGCTCATTAATTTTAGTCAATTAATTATAATTTACCGAATGTGAATTTCATTATTATTATTACAAGTAAATTACATTTTTTTTAATCAAAACATATAATTTTAAATGTTTGATTATTGATAAAAAAAAGTTGTGATTATTAATCGTGTTTTTTTTCTAAAAATTGAGTTATGTAAAAATTAAGATTTATACTTTTTACTAGGGATGACAGTGAGTGGATTTTGGTACAAGTTTGCATATATCAAACCCACTCACAGTCATAAAATAAAAAATCAACATCCATTATCTATTGTGGGTTTTACTTAACATTACCGAACTCACCCGCACTCAAAAAATAAAGTATCAAACTAACATTGGTACCTGATGGATTTTATCGGGTTCCTAAATTTTAAACACTTAAATGATAAAACACATTTGATCAAGCTTAGTTTTAAAATAAATAGTTGGGATCCCGCACGTTGCACAAGTTCCTATTTTTTATGTTTTTTTCTAAAAAAAATTAATATATATGAGTGTGTGTGTGTGTGTTAGTATGCTTGTATTTTTTACTTAATAGTAGTGAGGCCTAATTTGGCAATAAAAAGAAATAACATGTTAGTTATCAAATAAATTAAAGATGTATATAAGAAAACTGGGGAAAAATTGAAAATGGATAATTAAAATGAAAGAAATATATATGTAGACATTGTATTTTTACAGCCCGGTGATGAATCTCTTATGAGGACGCTGAAGAGTTTAAGGAAGTTGTAAGGTTTAATGCTGTAAAGGAAATAAACCCAAAAAAAAAAACCCAAAAGCCAAAGTTCTGGCTGGACATCATCTATGTCCATGATGTCCGGCCGGGTATAAACAATAATGTCCGGCTGGATCTTCTTAAAGTCTGGTCGGATATGTATCGGGTTTTCAGAATAGCATATGGCTCGATCTTTTAACAGTTTCCATTACACAAAGCTTGCATTCTTAATTAGTTTCCCAAATAATCTATTTCTTTAACAAATATTTTCCTTATCAGATGGATTCTTTCCCTAATAATCATAGCCTTAGCACTATATAAGAACTCATGTTCTTCATAAATGAAGGATTCATAAAATTTCAACCAACAAAAAAGGCAGAAAACATTACCAACCAAGAGAGAAGGAAAACTGAGAGAAAAGACCAAGCAACATTCACATAAACCAATCACCCGATAAACCATACCAAACACACACATACAACAACCCCGTGATTCTTTCTAGCAAGAGGCCAAAATAACGAACTTGACCTTCAGCAGTGTTCTCGGAGCCAAGTAACGCTTGAGGTACGACCTGAGGGCCCCTAAAACTTAAACTCCTTATTTAAAACATATTATTTTTGACGCCGTATATCCAACCTAACATCCTGTATATCCAGCAGGACATACAACTGTCATATAGAAATTCCAGCCGTATAATATATTGGAGTCGGTACTTGGCGCACCAATCCGAATAATGTATTGTACATTATATTTTATTATTTATTAATAAAATATCAATATTTTCATTTCAACCCTTGTTAATGGTAATTATTATGTCATCATGCATATTAGTTTGGTATATAAATATGCTGAGAATGACATCAACTCATGTAGTAATACTCGACACTGGGTGGTCCGACATTGGGATAATATTACTATTATAAACTATTCTTAAAGTAAATATTCATAGTCATTGGTTTTGGAATACAATCAAATTTCTATAACCTAGAAGACTAGCACATGTCGTATATTGGAATTAGAGTTCCAATTGTTTAACCCGATGTACCATGAGAAAATGAAGCTTCTATAGACATGTGGGTATTCGTTGGAGTGAATACTGAATAACTCACAGGTTATTCCTAATAGTTGGAAGTACACACCACTGTCAATAGGAATATCCTCAAGTCGAGTAGCATATGTGATCCTTTGACTATAAGATATCATTGATTTTGTGTGTGATCCACCACACTTTAATGCCATATATGTCAGAGACCTTTCATGGTTTGACCGCTAGATGTTCGTTGGGTGTGAATCGTTAATCAAATGTGTATCAAGATATGATCCGTCGCCCCGTATGTGTACCATAAGAGGTTTAGGTATCCATATGAGTAAGTCATGATTCTTAAGACTTTGGCCAAAGCCGATCATCTACGGTAGATCACATATATCAAAAATGGTGTTGTGATTAGCTGCAAAGAATCGTGGACATATCGACTATATGAGATGTGAGCCTCGGAAACTTGACGATGTGATATATGTTTCCTAAGCACAGCTCAGATATGTTGGCGTTTTGTGGCGGAAGCGCGATTTTAGGCAAAAATAATTTTTAAACATTTTAAATTTTTTCCGAACGACTTATCTGATATCCAATACCTCTAATTAGATCGTATTTACCTAAACATATTATTTGTTAAAAACTTAACAACATAAGCTCATCGCAAAAACGCGGTAAAGATTTTACGAAAATCTTTCAGAATAAATACTACGAAAAACGGGTAACCGATCAAACCGGTCAACCGACTACTGAGTTGGGTCAACCCTGTCACTTGGGCAGTAACCGATCAGCCCCTGAACTGTCCAAATAGTTAACAATTCACTGCTTGGATAGCCCCCACGCGGTAAGTTCATTTTTGCGTAATTTTACCATTTTTGCGAATTTTCGACAAATAAAATTTTCCGGTATTTGTTTAACACCCAGTACACATCCAAACATCATATTTTTACTCATGAAATATTCTTTTTTCCAGATCTGATCCAGAAAATAAATATATCCATTTTTCATGTAAAAATCTAATTTCTCACCAAATTAATCAAATGAATTTACACCAATTTAAAGTCACAACAAATGAAGTCTCAAGAACAATTCTAGGCATCATATGAGTGGCTACAACACTCTAGAATGGAAATATAAATTTTTGAATCTAATTAATATAATTAAAATAAAAATCACATATGCTAATAAAAGAAAAATAAGGTTGTTATCCAATCCAACAACACCAACTATTTGGAAACAAATAAATTGTCCATAAATATATTTTGGAAACATGTAATATATATCTAATACATATTAGCATGTTTATGAAAAATAATTTCTCAAGACTAGAAGCAAGTGTATTACCTTAATCAAATTGAGCTCTCAAATTTGCTTCAAAGTCTCCAAATCCTTCTCCTTGGTATTCTTCTCTTGGAAACTAACCCTAACTTTTTTTTTTGCTCTCAACTCTTTGATAAAATTGCTAACCACATATTTTTCCTTTTTTGACATACCATTTTCGAAATTGTAGGCTTTTTGGTCATTTACCAAGTCCAATACTTGGTCCAAAAAATTACACACATTTTATCTTATGTGAATAAGATTAATTAACCAATTTTGAGTTAGTGGAGTCCATATGTCACATACACATGGTTTGGCCAATCACAATTAGCCAAATGTTAAGAATATGCGAAGAATATTTTTTCTTCTAGAAAGCTAAAATTAATTAACAATTTAATTAATTTGAATTTCCTTTCACTAAATGACAAAATAAGGTTATGAGAAAATATTCGAAGAATATTCTCTTTTTATCATGATTAATAATTAATTATCATTTCATTAATTTAATTAACCATAATAAAATAAGTTTTAAAATTTAATTACCTTTTGACCATTAATGTGTATCTAATTAAATTATGCATCGTATACAAATACACATTAAAAAATAACGCGCATGTGTAAATTATGAATAATCAGAATTATCCATAATTAATTGTCTAAGTGCTCAATTAGTACACTTTATATTGTGAGACTCTAAATTCAAGTTTATCTTTCACAGAAATCATTTCCATGTCCGTAATTTGTCCACTCACAAATTTCGATGACCACAGATAATCGAGTTGAACCATACAAGTCGAGATCATTGTATATATTTAATCTTTCTATCATCGGCTATCTGAATTGTTTCGGAGATATAGAATAATGTCAAACCTCCGTTATGAACAATTCTAATATGTCATGACGTAATCGTGATTCTCTAAATAAATACTGGGAAGTCGTTTCCGCAGCATACCTCAGCCAATGATTTCAAAGAATCACTGATTTGATACCTAAATCTCATACACGAGACTAACAGATCCTCTCTGGATACATCCCAAGATATCGTTAGTATCTGTCCACACCCAATGAACAGGCAGAGGTCTGATCTTAAAAGATCGTTGACGTGACTGCCATTAAAGTATGGAGGATATCCTACATATCTATTATGGTATCTCAAGTCGAATGAGCTAATTTGCTAATTGACTCGAGAAAATTCCTTTTGACGTTGGTGTACCATCTATTAGAAATTTTCAAGTGAGTCGTTCAATATTTATCTAATAAATACCTATATGTCTATATGAATCTTTCAATATACGACATGTATCAGTCTCACGGGTGTAGGCATTGCATTTTCGCATGTGAAACCCGATGATGAGTCTCAGTTGGAGGCACTACCTTTTTAGCTAAGGATATTGCGGGAACGAAGGTCGGAAGGGGAGATCCGAAATAAGTACGTCATCAAGTCCATTTCACAAGCTCACTGTCTTCGTTAGTGCTGCGTTCGTTACTTCGTTCGAACGTCAGGCAGATTGCGGACGTTCGTGTGGCGTTCGAATTGGCGTTCGAACGGCGTCGGTGTTTCTGGTTTTGCTGCTACCTCGCACCCCAGCCCAATTAGCTCCCCAAAGCCCATAAAACACATCCCAATTTAATTAAATTAAACATTAAATATTAAATAAAATATTTAAACCATTTACCAATTAAATAAAACACAAATATTAATCATACCTAATTAAGATAAATCAAATATATTAACTTCCTAACTAAACAAATCACATACTAAATTAAAAAGATGTCATGCCTAATTAAAATCAGTCATAACAAATTAAAGATATTGACTTCCTAATCTAGCCAAGATTTGTCCCCCCTCAATCTTTGACTTTCCTTGCTCAACACCAAATCAAATCCTCCCTTTAATGCACCAAATCCCTTCCTTGTGAGACAAGGTGAAGCCCTAGCCTTTCTATATATAAACCACACCTCTCCAAGCCATCCGATCCATAGTTCACGCCCATCATAAACAAAAAGAAGAAAAGAATTTCCAACCCCTAGCTCATACACATAATAACAAACAACTCTCTTCACCCTCACTCTCACATTACCGAAAACAACAAGCCCTCAAACACTCTCATATTACCGAAAATACAATAGCCATTCACACCCCCTCCAACCACCAAAACAACTCCTAATCACCACCGAAAATAGCAACCCCCTAAGCCTCCACACATCACCGAAAAATATACCCCCAACGACAGCCCAAACACGCCTCAAATAGCCACTAAAGTAGCCCCGAACAGCAGCCCCCCTTCCCACCAAAACTAACCCAAACCAGTCTCTAAATCACGCCCAAACAGCAGTAATTTAACCCCTAAAACAGCAGCAAAAATACACTTAAAACATTGCCTAAAAATCTTAAAAACAGTAACATAAAGAGAATGCATTCATAATCCTTAAAATAATCACACACAACTGCACTAAGAAGCCACACAAACTTGGAACAGTTCATTGAAACATCAAAACAGGTGGCCTGAGCAGTGAGCAGCAAAACAGAGGCCGAACAGGAGCAGAACGGAGTTCGAACCGCAAGCAAAACAGCAAAGCAGTGAGCTAGGACGCTAAACCAGTGAACCGGAGAAGTTGAGGAGCTGTACCCTTCCGACGTCCGTGAAATGCAAGCCTGAAAGATGGCAAAAAGGTTAGATCTGAGGGTATCTTTCACACTCGTTTTTTTTTGTATTATTTATTAAATATTACTTGCATGATTGTCATGTTGAAATGCATGTTGTGGCCCTTGAGTAGATAATATGCATGAATTATGAGATGTAGTATGTTGTGGCTGTGGAATAAAATTAGAGACGTGTCAACTCTCGCGGTATATCGGATGGAACCGGACATAAATTTCATAGCCGATTCCGAATGGACGGTAATATGATCTGTACTCGGGACACAACTCCACGTACCGCTTGAGTAAACGGCACCCTCTTTTGTTTTGTGTTGCTTTTGTTTATTTTTCGTCACTTGAATTCTGTATGTTGTTTATTTATGCATGATTCAATCGAACGCATGGTCTTAGTAAATGGAATGAAAGATCCCCTATGGGGAGGGGTTAAAGCCCTTTACCACGATGCTTTGCCGTGCCGGTTGATGTGTGTTCGGTTGGATGCAAGATACGTTCAATCGGGCATACTTAGTTTGATATTATTATCTTTATCTTTTTATGCATGGTTCAATCAAGCGCATGGGCATAGTAAGTGGAATGAAAGATCCCTTATGGGGAGGGGTTAACCCTTTACCACGATGCTTTGCCGCGCGTTGATATGTGTTCGGATTGGATATAAGATGTGTTCAATCAGGCATACTTGGTTTTGATATGATTGGCTCTATTTTTGTATGTATGATGCGATCGAGCGCATGGGCTTAGTGAGTTAGTCCAAAGGTCATCTATTTGAGAGACGAAGAGCCTAAAAGGCCACCTTTGTGACACTACTTCACCGCGCTGGATGAAGTGTGTTTGGGTTGCATGTACGTTCAATTGGGCATACGAAGTCCCACACTTTTATTGTCTTTATTTCATGTGTTGTGATGTGACGCGCATGGGCTTAGTATGTTGGTCTAAAGGTCCTCTCTTTGAGAGACCAAGAGCCCCAAAAGGCCACCTTTACGGCAGTACTTCGCCGCGCCCCTTTATTTTGTTGTTTATGTATTGCGTCCCATTTCATGCATCAGGTCTGTTCCCGTTCGAACGCGTTTACGAACGCAACTCGAACGCGCATGCATTTTACCTTATCATGCATCAGGTCTCATTTCCGTTCGAACGCGTTCACGAACGCCATACGAACGTGAGCATTCTGTTTCATTTCCGTTCGAACGCGTTAACAAACGCCATACGAACGTGAGCATTCTGTTTCATTTCCGTTCGAACGCGTATCAAACGCCATACGAACGCGAACCTTCTGTTTACCGTTCGAACGCATTTGCGAACGCTACACGAACGCGAACACACTGAACTGAGACATAATCATCACATGCCATGTATAATTGTTTCTTAGGTGATTTTGTTATGGAACCACACATAGTCATTCTTATCTTTGTGCACATAATAATGAAAAACATGTTTATTCCATTAGTTGCGTCATGTGCCTTAGTCTTGATTTAACGCATTACGATTCATATACCTATGCCATGATGACTTTGAAGTATTATTTCTTGTGATATATCGGATGGAAACCCAGACATAAATTCCGTAGCCGATTCCGAATGGACGGTAATGCGGTCTGTACTTGGGATACAATTCCACGTATCACTTGGAAAAGTGCTCACATGTATGCTTGTGCGGTTATTATGTATGCTTGTGTTTTTCATGAATATGATATGCTGAATGAAGTTGTATGTTCGTTGTTACTTTGAGGTATTTTCAGGCATGTGTTCTTAGATATGAGATATATGTGAAATGTATGTATAAGTTTTATTTTGTACCCGTGAATTTAGAAGAATGATACTCTTGGAAATAAGTGTTACTTAAGCCTGATTAAATTATTACATAAATCCTGTCATTACAAGTGGCATAAGTAAGGGACCATTCCGAACCCAATGGTTTGAGGTATTCCCTTGCGAGGGGTGAGTGCGGCCTTAAATCTCATTTTCCCGGTTTACACCGGGTGGCGACTCCATTATTCTCCGGTTTAGTCCCCCGTGGCTACTCCGTACTCCCGACCGGGCCGCGAGCCCGGGACAGCATGCGTCGCCCAGTTCCTGTGTTCCCACAGTCTGGCGACTCCACTGGGGATAGAGAATCGGCCCCGAAATATTGTCTTGTGATGTTTGGATTTATGTTTTAATTGACCGTGTCTATAGTGGATAAAGTGAGGGTTTAATCAAAGGCATTTTGAGGCTAGGTAATGGTTTGATGTCTTCATTCATTCACTACCTTTCTAGAAGGAAAAGCTGTGAAGGCACCTAGATAGCCATCTACTCGTAGCCTATTGTGATGGACTAATTTGGAGGACTCGTTGTTTATTCCTGACACCAAGTGATAAGAGCCTACGAGGCTTGGGTATTTAAGTGAGCCTCGCTCCACCTTCCCTCTGGGGAATCTACAACGGGAAATCCATTTGACAGTCCGTCACACACCATAGCTCATTGGCACGTACCTTAGTGTATAAAAAAGGGTGCGCTCACTTGGTTGCTCGAACCCTTGAGAGGGGAGACCTAGTTGTGGACCATCCTTCGCCGGTGAGAGCCTTTGTCTATACTCTTGCTAACCCACCCATAGACCGGGTTGGCTAAAGTAACAATTATTTCCTTGAATATGTGCTTGTGGACCATCCTCATTTGGATGCAGTTGGACTATTGTCAGAAATGCGGGCTTGCTGGGCCATTTAAACTGGGGCAAGTTCGCACCTTATGACTATTAGGCCAAAAGCTTCTGAAATATTGATAGGCCATTATGTAGAAATTATTATGTCATGTTTGCATCATCTTTTTCTATGCTTATGTTTGGGAAACATCGCCGTTTAGATCCATTTGGACCATTTGTCATGGGATATGGGCTTGTTGGGCCATTTAAACTGGGACAAGAACGTATTTCATGACTATTGGGCCAAAGGCTTCTAAGTGATTGATGGGCCACTTTGTGATTGTGTTCGGAACGTTACCATTTGGGTTTAGTCGGGCACCTTGTCATGAGATGTGAACTCATTGGGCCATTTAAACTGGGATGGGTTCACTCCTATGACAATTAGCCCGAAAGATTCTAAAATGATAACGGGCCGATTTGCTTGAGAGTTATAATTGATTTAGTATGCTATATATGTTACATGCATCTCATGCACCTCATACATACATATATCATGTTAACACTATCTATGTCTCAAAAAGACATCATAGATACCGTTTGGGTTAGAGAAGGGACAAGACTCACTAAAAGAACAAGTATGAGTGAATCCGATAATGAGGTGTCCCGTATGGATCAGTTAAAGAACGGTCTCGCCAAGATCACTGAACAGTTGCAAGCTTTGACTACTGCTATGGCTGGTATAGCTGGGTATCGTGCCGGGGTTATTCTGGGGATGTGAGGCAAGGGAATCTCCGAACAGATTGGGGGATGATACCCCCGCTTTTGATGATGATATGGCAGAGTATGCAGCAGGCAGAGTATCTGGGTCTCATGCAGAGTTACTGAAACTTCGGGATCAGGTTGAGTCGGTTACCCGCAAGATGAGGGGTAAAAATGAGGATCTGCTGGATTATGACACACTGACTTTCGAAGAATAGTTGCCGGCACAGTTCAAGATGCCTGATATGGCTAAGTTTAACGGGAATGGGGATCCAAGGGTGCATCTCCGACAGTTTGTATCAGTCATGAGTTCAGTTGGCTTGTCTCAGCGCCAAATGCAGAAAATGTTTGGATGTCGCTCGAGGGAGCTCCCGTGGTGTGGTACCACAGTTTGGAGAAGAAAGTGAAGGAAGATTGGAGGGAGTTGGCTGATGCTTTCCTGAAGCATTATGTCACTGACCTAGAGATCGATCTGTCACTCCGTGATCTAGAGAATGTTAAGCAGAAAGCGGAGGAGAGTTTTAAGGAGTATGTGGACCGGTGGAGGGGTCAGTTATTGAAGATGCAGACTAGGCCTTCGGAGAAAGATCAGATTAAGATGATTATCAAGGGCACCAAGCCTTCCATTTACAGCAAGTTGAGGAGGATGACCTCCATGATTGCAGACTTTCGGAAGTTGAGGGAAACTGTCATGGATATTGAGGAAGAAGAGGCCGAGAATAGAAAATTCTATGGTCTGAACAGGAGGCCCATTGGGGGAACATCGGGAGCAAAACCCGTTTCTGCTGAGATTGCCCCTATCCGGAACCGGCAGTTTTCTAACTTGGGAAGACCCCTGTCAAAAGTGCTAGAGAAACTGAAGAGGCAAAGGCTTTTAAAACCCTTGGAAACCAAACCATTACCCAATCCCCTACCATCACATTATAACCTAAACCTTTACTGTCACTTTCACCAACAAAAGGGCCATGACACTGACAATTGCGCCCGACTCCGCCATGAAATCCAAGACCTGATAGACTCCAAGAAAATACCTGACTCAGAAACAGAACAGCCTGACACACACAGAAACCCCTTACCCAATTACCGCACCGTACCGCCACCATCCTATATGATCAATTCTGGACTCCTAGAAGACATTGTCCTAAAATCCTTCCACCCTCAAGCCTTTTGCCTTGGAATCTGGGATAGCGCTAGTGAAGATGAGTTTGAGCAGGGGAAAAACTTTTGGCTTGATTTCTCTAGCAGTGACGAGGAAGAAGTAAGAGGTATGACACGCAGCGGTCGTTTTACAATGATATGGCGGAGAAGGGTAAAGAAGTTTTGACAGATGGTAAAGAGGTGGTTGAGGCTGCAGAAAATACTGAGGGGGATATAGTGCTGAGGCAATTGAGGAAGACTAGAGCACAAGTGAGTATCTGGGAACTGTTATGTGCTTCTCGAGAGCATAGGCAGGCCATGGTTGAGGCCTTGAGCAAAATTGTGGTACGGAAGACGCCAACCCTGCAATGTTTGTTGGGTCAGTTCAGAAAGAAGCTTTGCAGATATCTTTTTCTGAGGATGAACTCCCGCCGGAAGGGAGAAATCATAATAGGCCTCTATTTATCAGGGCCGAAGTGAGGGGCAAGAAAACTTCATGTGTAATGGTGGATGACGGTTCGTCCATCAATGTGTGCCCGTTGAAAATTCTGGCAAGATTGGGTATGAAAGCAACAGACTTGGACCCCTCCAGTATGACTATTAAGGCTTATGATGACAGTAAAAGGGGAGTTGAAGGTACTTTTGTGGCTATGGTCAAGGTAGGCCCTATTGAAGATGAAGTTGAGTTTACAGTGCTGGACATCCCAGCCACTTTTGCCTTATTGTTGGGAAGGCCTTGGTTTCACAAACTTGGGGGCGTGGCTTCCACTTTGCATCAGATGATCAAGTTCCCGTATGAGGGAGAAGTTGTTACTATCCGGGCTGAGGTAGATAATGTCGGGCTGCCTTGGAAATATAACCTTTCACAAGGTTTCAGGTGTCAGCTACTTTTGAGGAATGGGTGGATCCTAGGGTGGCTAGGATCATGAGAAAAATGAAGTTTGAACCGGGTGAAAGTTCAAAGTTGCCAGATTTCAGAGGACAGACCACTCGAAAGGTTTGGGGTATAAGTCTGATGAAGAAAAGCCGAAGGTCAAGAAAAAGGGCCTGAAACTGATGGAATGTTTTGTGAGAGCTTCAAGATATCAAGGGGAGCCAGAACCTGTGGAATTAATGGGATTGTGGTACCTGGATTTGAGATCTTCCAGGATTTGTTGGGTGAGAAACCGCTGACTAAAGAAGCTGTGGAAGCAGAGAATTGGGAAGAAGAGTTGATGAAGTTGGAGAGCCTGACTCTGGGAGAGGATGAAAAGCCTGAGGAAGACCTGATTGCAGGGGAAGAAGTGTCTATAGATGATGAAGACATTTACCTTCCTGAGTTGTTTGAATGTACTTCCGCATTATCCAATATAAAGACATTTCTTTTGCTTACTTGCCTGAGTCATTTCCATTTACTCTGCACGAATCAGCATATTTGATATCAGTTCGGCCAGAACTACCACAATTTAACTTGGGTACATTTGAGAACCCCAGGAAATTCTGATTGCAATGAAGTTACCTCGAAGAGAGGGAAAACTAGAAGAAGTGTTGGTCAGATACGCCAAAGTATTTGCTTGGTCCTATGAGGACATGCCTGGGGTAGACAGAAACATTGCCCAGCACACAATACCAATTTATCCGAATATGAGGCCAGTAAAACAGAAACTCCGACGGATGAGACCAGAATGGGCTGAGAAAGTCCGAGAGGAAGTTAAGAAACAGATAGATGTGCGGTTCCTGGAAGTAGTAAAATATCCAGAGTGGTTGGCTAATATAGTGCCGGTACCAAAGAAAGATGGGAAGGTCAGAATGTGTGTAGACTACAGAGATCTCAACAAGGCTTGTCCGAAAGATGATTTTCCTTTGCCGTATATAGATGTTCTGGTTGATAGCGCGGCTTTATCTGCTATGTATTCATTTGCAGATGGGTTTTCAAGTTACAATCAGGTTCTCATGGCCGAGGAAGATAAACACAAGACTGCATTTGTTACCGAGTGGGGTACTTATTGTTACAAGGTTATGTCGTTTGGGCTTAAGAATGCGGGGGCTACCTATCAGCGGATGGCCACTCTACACTTTTCCACGACTTAATGCACAAAGAGATTGAGGTGTATGTGGATGACATGATGTGTGAAATCAGAGACAAGAGTTGGGCATATTGAAGCACTGGAAAGGTTCCTTCATAGAGTTGACAGATATAACCTGCGGCTAAACCCTAAGAAGTGTGTGTTTGGGGTGACATCAGGGAAATTGCTTGGTCATACAGTGGGAATGGGCGGAATAGAGGTAGACTCCGAAAAGATCAAGGCAATCACAGAAATGCCTGCACCGAAGACAGAAAAAGAAGTCAGAGTATTCTTGGGAAAGATTCAGTACATCAGTCGGTTCATTGCCAAGTTGACATCAGTATGTGAGCCTATATTCAAACTATTGAGAAAAGATCACCCAGTGAGATGGAATGAATAGTGTCAGACAGCTTTCGACAAGATCAGAGAGTACTTGGTAAAGCCTCCTGTATTGAAACCTCCGAGACCGGGCATACCTTTGGTATTGTATTTATTTGGCTATAGAATCAGAAGCACTAGGGGCAATGATGGTACAGGCAGATGAGACAGGGGTAGAACATGCAGTTTACTATCTGAGTAAGAAGATGCTCCCGTATGAGGCTCGGTATCAGAAGTTGAGAAGATCTGTCTTGCAGTAGTATGGGCTTCCAGAAAATTGCGGCATTATTTCCAGTCATACAAGATCCAGATAGTGGCCAAGGAAAATCCTCTGAAATATCTTCATTCGGTGCCTTCGCTAGTGGGAAAGTTGGGCAGATTGTTGGTATTGCTGACAGAGTTTGACATTGAATATCTCACCTCCAAAGTGATCAAAGGCGAGCAGTAGCAGAGTTTCTGGCAATGCAACCTGTTGAGGGGGATCAGTATAAGTTTGAATTCCAGATGAAGAGATCCAAGCAATAACAGTCCAGAGATGGAAGATGTATTTTGACGGAGCAGTGAATTGCAAGGGAGCCGGAATTGGGATCGTGATAGTGACCCCCGAGGGAGAGACTTTGCATTTAGCCAAGAGGTTGACATTCAGAGTAACTAATAACATGGCCGAGTATGAAGCATGTGCTTTCGGTTTGACAGCATTGATAGCCTTGAAGGCCGGGAGTGTGGAAGTCTACGGAGATTCTATGTTGGTTGTCTAGCAGATGCGAGGAGAATGGGAATTGAAAGAAGAACGGTTGAAACCTTACCTTTTTCACCTCAGAAAGTTGGCATAGGTTATCCCCGAGTGTAAGTTTCAGCATTTACCGAGAGAAGAGAATCAGATGGCAGATGCATTGGCTACACTTGCAGCAACTTGGGAAAATACAGAAAAGTTAGTGATGAGACCGTTGATACTGACAACAGCGAGCAGACCTGTTTATGAGATAGAAAGAATTCTGGGAGTTGAGGTCGACGATGGTAAACCTTGGTATTATGACATTCAGAGGTATCTGGAACATGGTGAACTCCCGGAAGGGGCAGGCAGAAAAGACAGAATAGCCATTCAGAAGTTGGCTTCCCAGTATGTGATCTTAAAAGGGGAACTGTACAAGAGGCAGGTAAACTGTATTCAGTTGAAGTGTTTGAGAGAAGAAGAAGCTCAGCATGTAATGGAAGAAATACACGCCGGGGTATGTGGTCCGCACATGAACGGGTTGAATCTGTCCCGCAAGATAGTGAGACAAGGTTTTTATTGGTCAACCATGGAAACAGACTGCGCGAAGATGGTAAAGCACTGTCATGACTGTCAAGCACATGGTAATTTGAATCACTTACCGCACACAGAGTTACACACGGCTGTCAGAGCCGTGGCCTTTCTCAGCATGGGGAATTGATATGATTGGAGAAATTCAACCGAATGCGTCAAATGGGCATCGCTTCATAGTAGTGGCAGTAGATTACTTCTCGAAGTGGGTGGAAGCCGAATCATTCCGTAATGTTACAGCAAAACAGATGCAAAGTTTATAGCTCGGAACCTCATTTGTCGGTATGGTATGCCGCATCATGTAGTGACAGACAACGGGGTCCAGTTTCAAGGAGAGACGAAGGCAATGTTACAGAGGTATGGGATATGCCACCACAAGTCATCACCATACAGGCCACAGGCAAATGGGGCAGTTGAGGCAGCCAACAAGACTATAAAGACGATTTTAGCCAAGATGACAGAGAATTGCAGAGATTGGGCCGAGAAATTACCATATGCTCTGTGGGGGTACAGAACATCAGTAAGGACAGCAACAGGGGCCACACCTTACTCTTTGGTCTATGGAATGGAAGCAGTATTGCCGGTAGAAGTGGAGATACAGTCTATGAGGGTATTAACAGAGGCAGAATTACCGGAACAGAATTGGGCCGCACAGAGGTTTGATCAGTTAGCACTATTGGATGAGAAGAGAACGAAGTCTTTGTATCACATGCAGTTGTATCAGAAGAGACTAGCCCGGGCATTCAACAAGAAAGTGTGTGCTACCAAGATCAGAAAGGGTGATTTGGTACTTAAGCAGTCGAGGCCGTCGACGACAGATCCGAGAGGAAAATTCAGACCTAACTGGGAAGGACCTTACATAGTGCAGAAGGTAATGGGAAATGAAGCAGTGAAGCTATCAGACTTGGAGGGGAACGAGTTCACCGAGCCGATCAACGTAGACAGATTGAAGCAATACTTTGCCTGAGGGAAAAGGGACCGATCAGTCACCAAGGGAATTGGTAGAAGACCTAACCCAACGGAGTAGGAAAATCATTCATGCATACACGTAACATTGCATTCTTTCCGTGTTTGTTTTTGTTTTGTGTTTGCAGGTTCGGAGAAAAGAGAAAGCGGCAGAAATAAGCCAAACAGCATCAACGCAGTTTCAGTGTTGGGGACGAGTCCCAAAGGGCGAGGCCCACATCAGTACCAGGCTGGGGGCGATGCCCACATCAGCAACAGTTTGGGGCGAGGCCCATAATAGTATCGGTTTGAGGGTGAGGTCCCTATTGTCAGTGGTGTTGGGTCGAGGTGCCCAGGGTCGAGGTGCCCCCGTTGTCAGTTGTAGTTCCGGGTTGAGGTGCCCAAGGTCGAGGTACCCACTACATAATCAGTTCGAGGGCGAGGTCCCTATAGTCAGCGGTGTTGGGTCGAGGTGCCCAGGGTCGAGGTGCCCCCGTTGTCAGTTGTAGTTCCGGGGCGAGGTGCCCAGGGTCGAGGTACCCACTACATCATCAGTTCGAGGGCGAGGTCCCTATAGTCAACGGTATTGGGTCGAGGTGCACAGGGTCGAGGTGCCCCCGTTGTCGGTTGCAATTATCGGGACGCGTCCCAAGATCAAGGTCCGCTGCAGCACCAACTCAGCTCGAGGCAGCAGCCGAGCCAGGTAAGTGAAATGCATTGCATAACTTTGATAGGATTGTTCAAAGTCACACACTGCACAAGTCCCATCAAAGTGGGGGCGACTGTAGGCATTGCATTTTCGCATGTGAAACCCGATGATGAGTCTCAGTTGGAGGCACTACCTTTTTAGCTAAGGATATTGCGGGAACGAAGGTCGGAAGGGGAGATCCGAAATAAGTACGTCATCAAGTCCATTTCACAAGCTCACTGTCTTCGTTAGTGCTCGCGTTCGTTACTTCGTTCGAACGTTAGGCAGATTGCGGACGTTCGTGTGGCGTTCGAATTGGCGTTCGAACGGCGTCGGTGTTTCTGGTTTTGCTGCTACCTCGCACCCCAGCCCAATTAGCTCCCCAAGCCCATAAAACACATCCCAATTTAATTAAATTAAACATTAAATATTAAATAAAATATTTAAACCATTTACCAATTAAATAAAACACAAAATATAATCATACCTAATTAAGATAAATCAAATATATTAACTTCCTAACTAAACAAATCACATACTAAATTAAAAAGATGTCATGCCTAATTAAAATCAATCATAACAAATTAAAGATATTGACTTCCTAATCTAGCCAAGATTTGTCCCCCCTCAATCTTTGACTTTCCTTGCTCAACACCAAATCAAATCCTCCCTTTAATGCACCAAATCCCTTCCTTGTGAGACAAGGTAAAGCCCTAGCCTTTCTCTATATAAACCACACCTCTCCAAGCCATCCGATCCCTAGTTCACGCCCATCATAAACAAAAAGAAGAAAAGAATTTCCAACCCCTAGCTCATACACATAATAACAAACAACTCTCTTCACCCCCACTCTCACATTACCGAAAACAACAAGCCCTCAAACACTCTCATATTACCGAAAATACAATAGCCATTCACACCCCCTCCAACCACCAAAACAACTCCTAATCACCACCGAAAATAGCAACCCCCTAAGCCTCCACACATTACCGAAAAATATACCCCCAACGACAGCCCAAACACGCCCCAAACAGCCACTATAGTACCCCCGAACAGCAGCCCCCCTTCCCACCAAAACTAACCCAAACCAGTCCCTAAATCACGCCCAAACAGCAGTAATTTAACCCCTAAAACAGCAGCAAAAATACACTTAAAACATTGCCTAAAAATCTTAAAAACAGTAACATAAAGAGACTGCATTCATAATCCTTAAAATAATCACACACAACTGCACTAAGAACCCACACAAACTTGGAACAGTTCATTGAAACATCAAAACAGGTGGCCTGAGCAGTGAGCAGCAAAACAGAGGCCGAACAGGAGCAGAACGGAGTTCGAACCGCAAGCAAAACATCAAAGCAGTGAGCTAGGACGCTAAACCAGTGAACCGGAGAAGTTGAGGAGCTGTACCCTTCCGACGTTCGTGAAACGCAAGCCTGAAAGTTGGCAAAAAGGTTAGACCTGAGGGTATCTTTCACACTCGTTTTTTTTGTATTATTTATTAAATATTACTTGCATGATTGTCATGTTGAAATGCATGTTGTGGCCCTTGAGTAGATAAATATGCATGAATTATGAGATGTAGTATGTTGTGGCTGTGGAATAAAATTAGAGACGTGTCAACTCTCGCGGTATATCGGATGGAAACCCGGACATAAATTTCATAGCCGATTCCGAATGGACGGTAATATGATCTGTACTCGGGACACAACTCCACGTACCGCTTGAGTAAACGGCACCCTCTTTTTTTTTGTGTTGCTTTTGTTTATTTTTCGTCACTTGAATTCTGTATGTTGTTTATTTATGCATGATTCAATCGAGTGCATGAGCTTAGTAAATGGAATGAAAGATCCCCTATGGGGAGGGGTTAAAGCCCTTTACCACGATGCTTTGCCGCGCCGGTTGATGTATGTTCGGTTGGATGCAAGATACGTTCAATCGGGCATACTTAGTTTGATATTATTGTCTTTATCTTTTTATGCGTGGTTCAATCAAGCGCATGGGCTTAGTAAGTGGAATGAAAGATCCCTTATGGGGAGGGGTTAAAACCCTTTACCACGATGGAAATAAGTGCTACTTAAGCCTGATTAAATTATTACATAAATCCTGTCATTACAAGTGGCATAAGTAAGGGACCATTCCGAACCCAATGGATTGAGGTCTTCCCTTGCGAGGGGTGAGTGCGGCCTTAAATCTCATTTTCCCGGTTTACACCGGGTGGCGACTCCATTATTCTTCGGTTTAGTCCCCCGTGGCTACTCCGTACTCCCGACCGGGCCGTGAGCCCGGGACAGCATGCGTCGCCCAGTTCCTGTGTTCCCCAAACGGGTTTACTAACTGACCATGTATGTAAACATAGACTAGGAACTATTTTAAGAATGAATCAAGTTGTAATATTTTTCAGTGTCCGTTGCGAAGTTTTTGCAACTACATTACAATAACTCATTTTACGGGATATTTACGTCTTTACCATTAAACAAAAGATTATATCGATGAAAGTACTAAATTTTATTCAAAATAAAATATAAAAGTGCAATGTATTTACAATAAATACATCAAAAATTGGCGCATTGAGCAACAACTCTAACAATTTCTCCCACTTGCTCTAGTGTCAGTTTTGATGGTATCTAATACCCATCACCTGCACATAGACCCGACCAAGGTTCCGGAACCAAATCGGAACTGAACCGGTTGGGGTTCTGGAATCGAAACCGTATTTGACCTGTTCGGTTAGGGTTCTGACCCTAACCAAACCGGTTGGAACCACTGGAATCGAACGGTTCCAACCCCCAACGGAAAAAAAAAAAAGGATTTCCCAAATTACCCATAATAACATTAATAAAACGGCTAATTTTAGGGGCATTTTAGGTATCACAAAAATATTCTAAAAATGTATAAATATGGGTCATTTTTCATTATTTCAATACACCAATTCTCAATTCTCAATTTTCTCAATTCCTACAATTCTCTCATTCTTAATTCTCTCATCTACAATTACAATTCTCTCATTCTCAATTCTCTAATTCTTTAAAATTTCTTAAACAACAAATGACAAGCTCATCTGAGAACACAATGTCAAATGTGCCAACCAAAGAGAGCGGCCCTAGTATCGGTTCACGGAGAAGAGAAGTTAAGTCTCGTTCCTCCGATATTTTCAAAATTCATTTTCATTTAATCGATACTGTAAATAAAGGTTCGAGATCAGTATGCAACCATTGTGGGGTTTCTTACAAATTTACTTGTGGATACGGCAATATGATCAAGCACCTGGAAAGACATCATGCTGTTGAGCTTGGACTTGATACGACGCAAACTCAAATGGCCAGGTACGCATCATTTAATAGAGGTAAGAGTTCTTTAGATTTATTTAAATATTATGATGCTAAAAATAGAGAAGAATTTACTAAATTAACTTGTATGGAACATCTTTCTTTAAGTTATGGTGAAAAAATTACTTTTACTAATTATGTTCAAAATGCTTTAAATCCTGCTGCTTGTAGAATGACTCGAAATATAACAAAATGTCAAAATTTTAAATTATACAAAGATGATAAAATTATTTTAAATGAAACATTTAGAGATATTAAATGTCGTCTTTCTATTTGTTCTGATATTTGGAGTGACCATTGGCGAACACACTCATACATGGGTGTGACTTGTCATTGGATTGATGCATCATGGAACATGCAAAAATGACTTATTGCATTTAGAGTTTTTGATGAACAACATACTGCACAAAATATTTATAGAATGATGAAAGTAATTTTTAATGAATATGGTTTATTAGGTAAAATTTTAACAATTGGATTTGATAATGCATCTGCAAATACTGCATCAATCAGTGATTTAATAGAAATATGCAAACCAAATTTAGGGAGTCGAATTTTTCATGTTTGTTGCACATGTCATGTCCTTAATTTATGTGTTCAAGATGGTTTGGAAAAATTATCACCTTTCATTGATCCTATTAATAAAGCACTTAATTGTATTTGGTCATATTCTCAAGTTAGGAGAGAATGAGCCAAGTTTTGTAAATTAAATGGTATTAAACCGATAAAATTTTCACGAGATGTTCCAACACGTTGGAATTCAACTTATTTTCTTTTATGTCAAGCTTTGCAATGCAAAGATGCATTACATAGTTTTTTTCTCAACATGTTCAACATATCACACTTTTTCCTATTCAATGGGAAATTTATGATAAAATTTTAGACATTTTAAAAGTTTTTAATGATGTTACAAATATTTTTAGCAGAGTTTATTATCCTACATCACATTTATTTATTCTTTAAAGTTTGAATATTGTTGGTACTCTCGATGAGCATGTTGAAAGTCCTGATCCTAATGATATTGTTTTGTTTGAAGCTATTAATGTTATGAAATGAAAATGGTTGCATTATTTTAGAGACAATCTTTTACTTTATCTTATTGCTGCTGTTTTTTTTTTTATCTTAGATTTAAATTAGAAGGTTTGAATAGTGATTTACAAGCTTATTATGGATATTTAGGAATTTAGATGAAATTGATATTACAAGAATAATAGCTAAAATAAAAATTAATTTAATATAGTTATTTAATGATTACATTAGAAGATATAACTTGCAATCAGTAGTATAATCTAGTAGTAGTGAATCTGTAATGTAATCAAGACTTAGCGCAGGTGATCATGGTTACTACAACGAAATAAAAGACATAGGGATAACACGACTAATAACCCGGAATTAGATAATTATTTATCTACAAATTTCGAGTTTTCAACTGAAAGTTTAGTCAGTAAAAATTTTTAAATCCTTGAATGGTGGAACCGACATCAAAATGTATATCCTGTATTATCAATTATTGCTAAAGAGATATTGGCAGCACATGTTTCCACCGTTGCGATTGAGCAAGCCTTCAGCATGAGAGGTAATATATTGGAAGTCAGACGGCCTTCATTACATCCAAGCACTCTATAAGAAACATCATGTGTGGATGGTTGTACCCGAGATGATCTGAGGCAACAAGAAAATGCTCCTGATGAATTTGAAGACTTGTTCGACAATGCATCTGCAAGTGCAAGCGGAACTGGAGCTGAAGGATCAACATGCACTGATAGTGATGATTGATAATTAAAGAATTGTAAAATTATAATGGGGAAATATCTTAAAAATATAATGGAACTACCTGAGCTTTGATTCATCTCACCCTTGGAGGATATGTAGGCAACTTAAGTTCTTAAAAATTTAAGTTCAAGCTCTTTAATTTAATAATTTTAACTTTAATTTTTTAGATAAGAATTTTATTTGTAAGTTTATTATGTAAATTCAAATTCATAATTTTAAACTAAATTATTTTTTCAATCTCAATTTTTTATTTTAAAAAAAAGAAAAAAAAACCGAATGGAACCAGAACAAGAACTAGAACCGAACGGTTGGATTCCGGTTCAGATTTCGGTTCCGATTCCACTTAAGTGTGGAACCAAAACCAAATCGAAATTAGCCGGTCCGGTTCCGGTTCCACACTCATGGAACCGAGAACCGTCCGGTTCGGTTCCGGTTCAGAACCGAACCGGACCGTCGGCCATGTCTACCTCCACATGCCTATTATATATTCTCGGAGGTAAGACCTTCTTAAGTGGGTCTGCTATATTGTCCTCTCCAGGTATCTTGCATATGACAACGTCTCCTCGAACAATGATTTCACGAATGATATGGTACTTTCATTCCACATGTTTCAACTTTTGATGTGCTCTCGGTTCGTTTGCTTGTGCAACGACACCACTATTATCATAGAACCAGGATCAAATCCTCGATGCTTGGGAAAACTCCCAAATCTGTGATAAATTTTCAAATCTATACAGATTCTTTTGCAGCATCAGATGCCGTAATATATTTCGTCTCAGTGGTTGAATCAGCTGTAGATCCTTGCTTGGAACTTTTCCAACAAAATACGACATTATTAAGAGTAAATACAAAATCTGATGTAGATTTTTTATCATCAGGATCTGACAGAAAGTCAGAATATGTATACCCTGTAATCTATAAATCACCACCTCCGTAAATAAGAAAATTATCATTAGTACCTTTAAGATACTTGAGGATATGTTTAATAGCCATCCAATGGTCATTACCTATATTAGCCTGATACTTGCTAGTAACACTTACTGCATGAGTAATATCAGATCTCGTACACAACATGACATACATAATGCTTCCTAAGCATGATGTATATGGTTGACTACACATTCTAGTATTTTTCATCTTTCGTTTGAGGACACATCTTTGTCGAAAGATAAATGCCATATCGAAAATGTATGTTAGTAATTTTACAATTTCTAAAGTTATACCTATCTAAGATCTTATCTATGTACGAGGATTGGGATAACCCAATCAATCTCATTTCTTTATCTTTATAGAGTTTTAGACCAAGTTTATAGAATGTCTCTCTCAGGTCTTTCATGGAGAAGTTCTTACAGAGATATGCTTTAACGCCCTGCATCATCCCGAGATCATTCCCAATGATCAGAATATCATCAACATAGAGAACCAAGAACACTATCATGCTCCCACTGGCCTTCTTATAAACACAAGGTTCTTCTTCATTTTTTAGAAAACCAGACAATCTGATTACCTCATCAAAATGAAAATTCCAACTCCGTGATGTTTGTTTAAGTCCATAAATTGACTTATTAAGCTTACATACCATGCCTAAATTTTGGCTGGAAACAAAACCCTCTAGCTGTTCCATATAGATTTCTTCATCAAGAAATCCATTAAGAAAAGCGATTTTGACATCCATTTGCCAAATATCATAATCATATAAAGTAGAGATAGCCAATAAAATCCTAATAGACTTTAACATCACTACTGGTGAAAAGGTTTCATCATAGTCCACACCTGGCCTCTGAGTATAACCTTTAGCAACCAGTCAGGCCTTGAAGGTTTCAACCTTCCCATCAGGCCTTTGCTTCCTTTTATAAACCCATTTACAATCAAAGAGAACAATTTCCTCGGGAAGTGGAACCAAGTTCCAAACTTGATTCTCATACATGGAGTTTAATTCAGATTTCATAACTTCCTCCCACTTAGCGGATTCAATGTTTAACATTGTTTCTCTGTAGGTACATGGATCAGTCTCCTCTATAAGAAGTACATCGAGACTCTTGTCTTATATCAAATACAAGCGATTATGAGGTCTTGATATCCTAATAAACATACGGAGAGAGGATGTAGAAGGTTCTACACCTACCTGAATTTCTGGTTCCTCTATCGGTCTGTCCTCTACAGGTTGAACTTCGTCAAGCTCAACCCTCTTATGATTACCACATTCTTCTAAGAACTCTTCCTCAAGAAATCTGGCGAATCGAGCTACGAACACATACCGTGACATATCATCAGTAAAAGTCACGAAGTATGAATAGCGACTATGAGAAGTATGACTTACAGGACCATATACATCACTATGTACGAGTTCTAATAGGTCATTGGCCCGATGTCCAACACCGGTAAATGAGGCTTTAGTCATTTTACCTTGAATACAAGATTCACAAGTTGGATAAGGTTGTATGGTTAGATTTTCAATCAGACCATTCTTAACCAATTGGGTTAGGCGTCGTACACCTATATGTCCTAGCCGCATATGCCATAATTCAGTATCAGTTATCTTAGATCTACCACGTTTATTATTCCTTATTTCATAAACATCTCTATAGTATGCAAAATATAATGACCATGTGAATTTGAATATTTATGTAACAAAACATCATTCATATCATATAAATATAAAAAAATAGTTCTTAATAAGTACATGATATCCTTTTATATCTACTACAAACAATAAGATAATATTTGCCACACAACCAAGCCTAAAAATATAGTCTGTCAAAATAATACTGCCACGGGATAGTCGAATCTCGTATTCACCAACAGCTGATACAGCTAGAGAATCACCATTCCCAAAACGCAACTGCATGTCCCAAAGATTCTGCATCATACTGACCTTCAGCCACTGCAACGAATTACAGATGTGAGTATGACAAGCAGAATCTAAAAACCATCCAGTACTAATGGCTTCACAAGCCAAAGAGATATCAATAAGAGGGAAAATAAACATACCTGATGTCGAGGCCCTCTCCTTTTTGACGGAAGCAATGTAGTATGGGCAGTTCCTCCTCCAGTGCCCAATCTTGCCACAGTGGTGGCACTTGTACTTGACAGCCTTCTTCTTCGACTTTCCAGGCTTCACTACCTTTCTTTTAGGAGTGATACTAGAATTAGTCTTCTTTTCCTTTTTCTTCTTTTTTTCCCGATCTCGCAGATTGGGAAGAAGAAGAACCAGACACAAAGGACTTAGTTATGAGTGTCAGTACACCCTTCTTAATATCCTCCTCTACAGTCTGCAACATCCTATTTAACTTACTATAGGAACAATGAATGTCATGCATGTTGAAGTTCATGATAAATTGAGAATATGATGGTGGGAGTGAGCCAAGAATCAGATTCCGGCCCAAAGTCGCATTCAACTGGAAGTCACACCTCCTAAGCTGCTCGATGAGATCCATCATGTGTAGGACAAGTGGACTCACTAGCTTACCATCAGCCAGGCGATAGTGGAATAGTTCCACTGAGATTCTGTATACTAGGGCTTGCTCATGGTTGAGAAATAACTCCCTAAGCTGAGTAATAATGTTGAATGAGTCAAACATATCCACATATTGCCTCTTCAGATCAGGAGATATAGAACAAAGAATGAGTGACCCGACTCTCAGATCATCATCCCTCTATTTCTGAAGAGTCTCCATCTCCTCAAGGGTTGACTCCGGAGCAATATTAATGGGTACTGGACTATCCAGTATGTATTTCAACTTCTCCAACCTTAATAAAATCTTAAGATCTAATTCTCATTCAGAAAATTTTTCAGGGCCAGCCAATTTGTTTGCGTCAAGGACGCGAACAAAAGAATTAGAAGAAGTAGTAGCTACCATCACAAAACTTAACAAAAGAAAATAAGAATTAGCAGATAAAATAATTTCATCGATATCATACAACATCTAACATATCATGGATTTTTAATCTAAAGATGCCCTCCCTCTATTTTACATAATTTTATAATCCCCAAATAAAATATGATAATTCAATAATTAAATTAAATTCTATAGTAAGAAGTGGATCCCATGAACATATTTTGACACACAGCTTTGACACGTTGCGCCTACGTATGTTCGCGAGTAGATAATAATTATCAATCACATCAAATATGACTCCTAATTCATGTCCTGATTCATTTCCGATCCTCACTGGTTTGGCATATATTGGATTGGGCGTGTTCAAGACAACCACTTCCAAATATCATAATGAACATATAAGAACATAATAAGCTCACGCACAAAATTATAACAAGAAGAGTAACTTTGCATCCCACAGCCTATTGCAAGAAACGGAAACAAAAGCCTTGTTTGAAGATGAGACTTTAAAGTGATGATTGGATCACAATGCTGGTTGTGCCCTAAATAGACAATGTAAACCTACATAATTAAAGAGAAAGATCAACATTGAGTTGACAAATAATATCATGACATTACAATAAAACAGTCTCATAATGCAATATTATTTTTATTAATTAACCGAAAAACTCAAATATAAGATGAGGTTTTCAGAATAATCAGCAGTCTAGAAGTGGTTATAATCAAGGTTTTAATCAGAGTAGTTACAATAGCAATGCAAACTAGAACTAAAACAATGAAGGAAGTCAAGGCAGAGGTGGATTTCAACAGCAACAAGGGGCTAGAATGAACAATTACTCCAATGTGATCTGTCAGATCTGTTTCAAACCTGGACATGCTGATCCAAATTGCATGAATAGATTGAACAGAGAATACATGCCAGAAATGATGAACCAAAAACTATCAGAGTCCATGAGAAAATCAATATAACAGAGGAGCCTTCATGGCCATGCCAAAGACTATCACTTAATGAATTATCTATAGACTATAATCCAAGGTTTCTTTGCCTAGTGAGCTAGTTATATGCATAGCTAATTAAGAAAATACAACAGACTTCCCCACAAAGAAAACATATAAAGTTGCTAATTCCCTTAAGAAAATATTAGCTTTTGACACTGGAATAAACTTTGGTCCATCTTATAAAAGAAAAAGAAAAGGAGAATAAAACAAAATGAACTAATTCTCTTTAGTGAAACTGAAAAGAAAAACTTGTAATGTGCTGCATTGAAATTTTTTGACATGGAAGAGAAGGTTAGGATGAATCTTCTATCTCTGTTACAAATGACGATTTGGGTGATAAAAAAAGATCAGACTTGAAGAAACATGATATTGTTTGGCTATCCATCTCCAAACTTTTATGTCAGAATACTCATCAAAACTGTAAAAATTAACAAAGGAAGGAACTACATTTCCCTCAAAATTGACATTAGATCAAAAGAAAAGATCCACTTAAAAGAATAAAATGAAAAGACCCCTTCAACATTTCACATTTGCACTCAGAATGCAAATATAACACAACGCATAAACAGAAAATAAAAATAGAACTTAAACTTAAAGAAATAAAAAAACAAAAAATAAATGCATAAACTTTAACACACACACACACAACACCCAGAAATGAATAACTTTAGGAGATGGATAGCCAAGCTTGGGATTGAAACCCAAATGGGACTCAAGATCACCAGGACTGCGGTTACCATTCCACAAAGTATACCCATTATCAAACACACTATATGTATATGAAGAAACTAAAATATACCCATCATCAAAGTTCACAAATACAATCATGGGTTAGTTACAAAAATTAATTACCACTTTCCAAAAATGTGGATGAATATATAAATTATCTTTCTAAGACTACTGAAATTGTCATGAATAGTTAAAACTTGAGAGAGAGAGAGAGACTTGTAAAATTTGACTCAAACTCATATGGCTATAAAACAAGTAACCATTTAATAGACTGAAGTACCAATAAGGGAATCTGATCATTTGTATAAAATGAATTAACATCTCACAATAAAGTATAAACCACATGTTCTAGTGGATGCATCACTAAACAAGCTAACGAGTGGTCATGACTCATGAAGTTATGAAAATGACAGCCCAAGTATGGAAAACTAAAAATTATCCTAAAGCAAGGAACAAAGGGAACTTATTTCAATCATCTTTATCATGCACCAGTACCACTGATTATGTGCCATTTTAAACGAATTGAAATCAAATGAGCACATTATACTAATGAATCCAGTAGGACCAGTACCACTGATTTCAACAGGTATTAATGCATTTGATGCATCAAATTGGTACATGTCAGAGGATACTAATGAATCCAGTACCATAGTATACGTAACAACAAAAATAATTAGTGGTGTTTGCCGTTTGATTAATGGTTTGTCCGGACAAATTCGAAAATATATAATTGGACAGATGGGCTGTGACTCAGAAGGGGATCCTCTTCTCTCAATTCAATCCACTCAATCAATTGAAAATTTAAGCTAAATATATAATTTCACGTTCAAATCTCAGGTACAGCACAAAATCAAAAACCTCTTACTTTGCACAAAATAAGCTAAAATTTAACCTAGTCTTGAAAATGACAACTCTTATACTATAACAATATCATGCCATGAAATACTTGTGTGCTTAGCGGCTAAAATTATACCAGCAAAAAATCAAGAAGAAGAATCGCAATCGTCCTCAGTTTAATCAAAGAAAAGAAGAAAAATCAAAAAATCAGTGATGGCGATTAAAAAGCAAAACAAAGAAAAGAATTTACCGCCACTGAAATCAAGAAGAAGAATCGCAATGCAGGTTAAATTTAATCACTCTTTGTCTTTCTTTCTTTGTACATACGTACGTGCGTTTCATCTTTTTTAGGACCGGAGAAGAAGGAAACAATAAAACTTTGTCCTTTGTCGAAGACGAAGATGAGATAAATTAGGTTTCACGCTCACGCCCAACCAAAACGACGTCGTTTTGGACCTTCTTAAGTAAAAAAAAAAACGGATTGGATCAGATTTTATCTGATCTGATCCGAAATCCGACGAATCCACTCGTCGCGATTCGATCAGATTCGGTAGCCTGATCCGATCCGATTAGATTTTATCGGATCGGATCAGGTCCGATCCGATCCGATGCCCACTCCTAATTATAGGGATTTTTCAATTACTATCAAATAGTTAAAAATTGATCCAATCAATTTAATTTAAGCATGGGAAAACTAAATTGGATTAAATATCAAATATTTAATAGCATGATAAATATCTTTGGATGTAGGATCAGATGCTCTGATACTATTTTTGTTGGCGTTTTGGTTGCGGAAATGGTTTTTAAACATTTTAACTTTTTTTCGAATGAATTATCTGATATCCAATACCTCTAATTAGATCGTATTCAACCTAAACATATTATTTGTTAACAACTTAACAACATAAACTCATCGCAAAAACGTGACAAGGATTTTACAAAAACCTTTCCGAATAAATACTATGAAAAATGGGTAACCGGTCAATCGACTATCAAACCGGGTCAACCCGGTCACTTCTACAGTAATCGATCAGCCCCTGGACTGTACAAATAGTGAACAATTCACTGCTTGGACAACCCTCATGCGGTAAGCCCGTTTTTATGAATTTTACCATTTTTACGAATGTTCGACTCAGAATATTTCTCGGTATTTATTTAACAACCAATACACATGCAAACATATCCAAACATCATATGTTTACTCATAAAATATTATGTTTTCCAGATCTGATTCAGAAAATAAATATAAATCTATTTTTCATGCAAAAATCCAATTTTTTACCAAATTAAACAACACCATTTTAAAGTCACCACAAATAAAGTATCAAGAACAATTCTAGGCATCATATGAGTGGCTACAATACTCTAGAATGGTAATATAAATTTTTGAATATAATTACTTTAATTAAAACAAAAATCACACATGCTAATAAAAGAAAAATAAGGTTGCTATCGAATCCAACAACACCAACTATTTGGAAACAAATATATTATCCATAAATAAATTTTGGAAACATGTAATATATATCTAATATATATTAGCATGCTTATGAAAAATAATTTCTCAAGATTAGAAGTAAGTGTATTACCTTAATCAAATTAAGCTCTCAAATTTGATTCAAAGTCTCCAAATCCTTCTCCTTGGTGTTCTTATCTTGGAAACTAACCCTAACTTTTTCTTTTTGCTCTCAACTCTTTGATAAAATGGCACCACATATTTTTCCTTTTTTGACTTACCGTTTTCGAAATTGTAGCCTTTTTGTGTAGGGGTTTTTAGGGGGTGAATCCGGTAACGCAGCGGAAGCGGTGAAAATCCGATTTTCAGATTTCAAAAATTTTTCTCGGATTAATTAAATAAACATATTTATTTAATATTCCAATAATCAAATTATGAAATAAAATTCAATAAATCATATTTAAGTGAATTTACCAAATTACCCTTACTTTGGTATTTTGTCCATTTTAGTCCGAAATTGATCTAATAGTTTTGAATGATTCTAAATCATTTCTAAGATGAACTTAGCATGTTCAAAACATCAAAACACCAAAACAACCAAAATCCCCAAATTATCTCACCAAGGCCGAGAGCACCACAAGGGTACCATTTGGTGCACTTTGTCATTTCATGCTTCAAAACACATCAAGATGTAATCCAATGAACATGAAACTTTATATGCATCATATACACACACAAATACACAACATATATGAAAAGCCCCAAATTTGGAATTAGTCATGAACCCTAATTTTTCAATTTCCTCAAATTGGACAAATTAGACCAAATACATTAAATCAATTACTTCAATCATCATTCTTCCATCCAATCCAAGTCTCAACACAATGAACAACTCAAGATCAAATCTAGGTCATTTAAGAGTGGGTCAATAACTCTAGATTAGCAACATGGTTTCCAAAACCTTAAAAGAATAGTTATAACTACAATAGTTACAAGCTTTCTTCATCATACATGCTCAACACTTTCAACAAAATTTCCATCATCAAAAACACAAGAAATAATGAAAATAATAACTTAAGAACATCACAAGATGTTGCCTAGATCCTAAGGAACAATTTCCTTTCTAATAGTAAGTTTGAAAAACTTACAAAATCCAAGCTTTTCTTTTGGTTTCTTCTTTTCTTCCTCACTTGCTTTCTTTGTTTTCTTTAATGAAGTTTCTTGTAAAGTGTATTAGGTTATCAAATGAAGATGAAATGAAAACAATATATACTTGTAATAAAAAAAACCCTTGACCGAAATTACAAGCATTCATTTGGCAATTTTTCATTTCAGTTTCATTTAACTAAAGTTTGGTCAACTTGATTAAATATCTAAAAACACTTTATTAGATATTTAAAACTTGGTCAACAAAGGCAACATAATCATTTACTTTAAATATCCTAATGTAAGATATTTATATTTTAATTAATTTAATCATTTAACAATTAAATAATTAATTAATTAATTAATCAAATATAAATATATTAAATATATGTATAATATTTACATTAAATATTAAAAATATATATTCATTTAGGATATAAGTCAAATAACTCATTTTGACTATCAATTAATGTGTATTTAAATTAATCAAGTATTAAAAGTAAATACACAATAATTAAGCAAATGACTATCTAGTCTCTTTAGCATGTATCTTGCGTTTAACCCTTAAACGACTTTATAAATAATCAATATTATTTATTAATGTTGCTCTAGTGCTCTACGAGTATGTTTCATTATTGAGACTCTCTAGATTCAGGTATATCCGTCACGAAATCTAATTTCGTGTCCATAATCTATCCACCCGTAGATTATGACGATCATGGATAATCTCGCTGAACCATACAGGTCGAGGTCAAGGCAAATGTATAATTCCTCCGTCACAGGTATCCGGAAAAATCCCAGAGATATAGATGTAAACGTCAAATCTCTATCGGTATTATCCAGTCGACTATTCTATTAGCAATCTAAAAAAGGAATGTTTAAAACTAGCTTCTAAACTTTACCACGGGCCCATGGTTTTATCTGATTGCTAATCATATGGACTACCTATGCTCTGGTACACAGAACTGATGGATCCTTTCTTGATACACATAGGACACCCTGAGGATCTATCTACACCCAACGAACATGCGGAGGTCTGATCTAAATAGATCGGTGACGTGACTGCCGTCTAAGTGTAGAAGATATCTCATGTGCCCACAATGGCATCTCAAGTCTAAGAATAACAAGTGCTACTCAACCCGAGAAGATTCTTATTGACGCTGGTGTACCATCCATTAAGAATCTTCGGTGAGTCGTTCAATGTTTATCCGCTATAAACACCTACACGTCTATACTAGTCTCCAAGACTTATGGTTCATTGAGAAACCATTGGAATCATATATTCCAGTATACGACATGTACCGGTCTCAACGGGTTTACTATACTGACCAAGTAGTGTAAACCTTGACCAGGAACTGTCTGAGAATGACAACGTCATGATACTACTCAATGTCCGTTGCGGAGCTTTTGCAACTGTATCATGGCTAATCATTCTAGGGTCATTACGTCTTTACCATATAGAAAGATAGATTATATTATAGAAACTGCATATATTATTCATAATAATAATGTTTTACAGAAGTATTCAACAGAAATACAACCGGGAATTGGCGCTCTGAGCACCAACCCCAACAAAATCTCCCACTTGCTCTAATGCCAATATCGATTGTATCTAATACCCATTGACTCCACGTGTTTATCAAACAACTTCGGAGGTATGGCCTTCGTCAGCGGGTCTGCTACATTATCTTCACTCGGTACCTTGCACACGACAATATCCCCTCGCGACACGATCTCTCGAATGATGTGGTACTTGCGTTCCACATGCTTCGACTTCTGATGCGCCCTCGGTTCCTTTGCTTACGCAATGGCTCCAGTATTATCACAGTATAACGGAATCGTATTCTCGATACTTGGGACAACTCCCAATTCTGTGATAAAGTTCTTTATCCACACAGCCTCTTTTGCAGCTTCAAAAGCTGCAATATATTCCGCCTCAGTGGTGGAATCTGCTGTTGATCCCTATTTTGAACTCTTCCAACAAACTGCATCTCCGTTAAGGGTAAAGACAAATCCAGATGTAGACTTTCTATCATCGGGATCCGATTGAAAATCGGAGTCTGTATACCCATTAACCTGCAGTTCGTTTCCTCCATAAATTATTAACTTATCATTGGTACCTTTAATATACTTTAGGATATGTTTAATGGCCATCCAATGGTCATTACCTGGATTGGACTGATATCGGCTAGTTACGCTAACAGCGAAACTGATATCAGGCCTCGTACATAACATGGCATACATTATGCTACCCAAACACGAAACATAAGGTTGGTTAGACATTCTAACCTTCTCATCTTCTGTTTGTGGACACATCTTCTTAGAAAGATGTATCCCATGTCTGAACGGTATGTTTGCTATCTTACAGTTACCAAAACTATACCGTTCCAAGATCTTATCTATGTACGTTGATTGGGATAACCCAATCAGCCTCCTTTGTCTATCTTTATAGAGTTTTATCCCTAAAACATAGGAAGCTTCTCCCAGGTCCTTCATGGAGAAATTCTTACAGAGGTACGCTTTTACACTTTGTAACTTACCTAATGATTAGGATGTCATCAACATACAGGACTAAAAATACGACCATGCTCCCACTGGCCTTCTGATACACACAGGATTCTTCCGAATTCTTGAGAAAACCAGACGATCTAATAATCTCGTCGAATCGAAGATTCCAACTTCGTGAAGCTTGTTTAAGTCCGTCCATAAATGGACTTCTTAAGCTTACACACCATGCCCGAGTTTTCTCTGGACGCAAAACCTTCCGGCTGTTCCATATAGATTTCTTCATCAAGAAATCTATTTAGAAAAGCCGTTTTGACATCCATTTTCCAAATCTCGTAATCATGATACGCAGCTATAGAAAGCAAAATCCGAATAGACTTAAGCATTGCAACTGGTGAAAAAGTTTCATCGTAGTCGACGCCAGGTCGCTGCGTGTAACCTTTTGCTACCAGTCGGGCCTTGTAAGTTTCAACCTTACCATCAGGCCCGCGCTTCCTCTTGTAAACCCATTTACAACCGATAGGAACAATTCCTTCGGGAAGCGGAATCAAGTCCCAAACTTGATTTTCATGCATTGAGTCAATCTCGGATTTCATGGCACTTTGCCATTTCACGGAGTCGATGTCCAACATCGATTCTCTATAGGTGAAAGGATCTGTCTCTTCAACTAAGAGAACATCCAGACTCTTTTCTTGTATCAAATACAAGCATTCAGGAGGTCTAGATACCCTTTCCGACCTACGGAGTGTGTGTGTTGAAGGTCCTTCATCTACTTGAACTTCAGGTTCCTCTGTTGGTTCGTTGTTTTCAGGTTGGACTTCATCAAGCTCAACCTGTCTTTGATTACCACCTTCTGACAAAAATTCTACTTCTAGAAATTTTGTGAAGCGAGCTACGAATACATTTCGATGCTCGGTATCATAGAATAGATATCCCCTCGTATTCGAAGGATATCCAACAAACCTAAACTTTTTCCCTCGAGGCGAAAGCTTATCTTGCTGAGTCACCCTAACATAGGCAGGACAACCCCAAACCTTAATATAATTAAGATTTGGTCTCCTACCGAACCATATCTGATACGGTGCCGTAGGAACAGCCTTTGAATGAATCTTATTCAAAAGATGTGCGGCTGTTAAGAGAGAGTAGCCTCATAAATAATAGGGCAAATCTGTGAAACTCAACATCGATCGGACCATATCCAATAAAGTCCGATTTCTCCTTTCAGATACACTATTGTGCTGTAGTGCACCTGGAGGAGTATATTGAGCGAGAATCCCATTCTCCTTCATATAATCCATGAACTCACCACTCATATATTCGCCGCCTCGATCTGATCGAAGGCATTTAATATATTTACCAGTTTGTTTTTCTACTTCATTTCGGAACTCTTTGAACTTTTCAAAGGTTTCCGATTTATGTCGCATCAAATACACATAACCGTACCGTGACAAATCATCGGTAAAGGTAACGAAGTATGAATAACCACTGTGAGCAGTTTGACTTAGTGGACCACATACATCAGAATGTACGAGTTCCAGTAAGTTAGTGGCGCGGTGTCCAACACCAAAAAATGGGGCTTTGGTCATCTTACCCTGAATACAGGATTCACAAGTTGGATAGGATTCAATGGTAAGATCTGATATCAAACCATTCCTAACCAATTGGGTAAGGCGTTTAACGCCAATGTGACCAAGTCTCATATGCCAAAGTTCAGTATTATTAATTACAGGTAAACTACATTTATTAACTCCAGTATTAATATATCTTTTGAAGTTTGCAATGTATAATGACCATGGGTTTGGAAAACAAAGGATCTGAATATTATTTTATATATAAATACAAAGAACTATTCTTAATATTAATACAAAATCCTTCTGTATCCAATACAAAAAGTGATATAATATTTGTGACACATCCCAGTACAAAATGACAGTCATATAACAAAAGTGTCTCATTCGGCAATGAGATCTCGCATACTCCCATTACAACTGCATCTCTCCAGGCTTCAGTTTCCTACTTTCCTTCCGCACCTGCAACGAATTGCAAATGTGAATGGGACAAGCAGAATCTAAAATCCAGCTGGATGTAACGGCTTCACAAGCCAAAGATAAATCAATAACTGGAAAAATAAAAGTACCTGATGTAGAAGCTCTGTCTCTCCTCAGCTGGGCAATGTAATCAGGACAGTTCCTCTTTCAGTGCCCGACTTTGCCGCAGTGGTGGCATTTGTCTTCAGAAGCCCTTTTGGGCTTTGCAATCTTCGCCTGTTGTTGAGGACCAAAAGCCTTCTTCTTCTTCTTGCCTTTCTTGTTCTTTCCCTTGGACCATCCTTGGGAAGAAGCCGAAAGAGAAGTAGTTCTAGGAGGGCGAGTCGGTACTCCCTTCTTAAGGTCCTCTTCTGCCGTGAGCAACATCTTATGTAGCTCCTGGTAGGTACAGATAGTCCCGTGCATGTTGAAGTACATCACGAAGTGGCGAAACGAAGCTGGTAGTGAACCAAGAATGACACTCCTACCGAGAATGTCATTCAAGATGAGATTATGTTGCCTCAATTGATCGATCAAATCGATCATCTGAAGAACATGTGGGCTAACACTTTGCCCCTCATCCAGACGCGCATGGAACAGTTCCATGGCGACTTTATGAACAATCACTTGTTCTTAGTTCTCAAACGATTGTCTCAATCGCGTCATCATACTATAGGAATCTAGCATACCATAGTACTGTTGCTTGAGTTTCGGAGACAGTGAACTAAGGATGTATGATTTAACCCTTAAATCATCATCCTTCCAAGTTTCAAAAACTTGGCGTTCCTCCTCCGAAGCATCCTCACCCACTGCAAGGGGCAACGGACCCTCAAGAACATAACCCAGCTTTTCGGAATCGAGGAAATCCTCAAATCCAATTCCCAGTCTGCAAAGTTCTCAGCGCCTTTCAGTTTGTTCGCATCAAGCATACGCGCAAACTGATTTGTGGATTGTGCCACCATCGCCAATCTATCATATAGATCATGAAAAACGGTTAGCAGATATAAAACAGTTTCATATAATATCAAAAGCATAAACTAGATCATGGATTTTTAATCTAATATGCCCATCCCACTAAATCATGCAATACTGTAATCCCAAAACAGAATACAAATATTTAATGATCAAATTAAATACTAATAGTGAAAGGTGGATCCCGTGAATATATTTCAGCTCACAGCAGAGGCACGGTCTCGCCTACGTATATTCATCAGGTAGACAACTCATTTGTCAATCACTCAATAGTGACTTCTAAGTATCCGGTCCTGGCCGTTTCTCGTTGTCGCTGTGAAGGCAGGCCTACAAGGAGACGTACCAAGGTTAAACTCGTCAATGATAAATTCAAGTTACTTACGTAATCTTGACAGCTAGGGCACGTTCAGAATTCCGCTTTTACTTGAATTTACCTAGTATCTGATATACATCCGGTATAAATAAATCTTTATCGGCTACATCCTCACAGCAGAGGCACGGTCTCGGATGTAGTCACAAAGAAGTATTCATAAACCGTATTGACAAGACGGACCATATAACATGCATCAAATACATAATTACATTCAAACCTTATTAATTAGGGATTTTCCGCTAAGTGTCATACACCCTAAATCTAACCAATTTAGATCCTAATTAGCATGCATAAAGACAAGAAAATATGATTAAACATTGATTCAATGAAGGCCAATCATATTAAGTGGCCTAGAATCAGACTCGCTCTGATACCATTTTGTAGGGGTTTTTAGGGGGTGAATCCGGTAACGCAGCGGAAGCGGTGAAAATCCGATTTTCAGATTTCAAAAATTTTTCTCGGATTAATTAAATAAACATATTTATTTAATATTCCAATAATCAAATTATGAAATAAAATTCAATAAATCATATTTAAGTGAATTTACCAAATTACCCTTACTTTGGTATTTTGTCCATTTTAGTCCGAAATTGATCTAATCAATTTTGAATGATTCTAAATCATTTCTAAGATGAACTTAGCATGTTCAAAACATCAAAATACCAAAACAACCAAAATCTCCAAATTATCTCACCAAGGCCGAGAGCACCACAAGGGTACCATTTGGTGCACTTTGTCATTTCATGCTTCAAAACACATCAAGATGTAATCCAATGAACATGAAACTTTATATGCATCATATACACACACAAATACACAACATATATGAAAAGCCCCAAATTTGGAATTAGTCATGAACCCTAATTTTTCAATTTCCTCAAATTGGACAAATTAGACCAAATACATTAAATCAATTACTTCAATCATCATTCTTCCATCCAATCCAAGTCTCAACACAATGAAACAACTCAAGATCAAATCTAGGTCATTTAAGAGTGGGTCAATAACTCTAGATTAGCAACATGGTTTCCAAAACCTTAAAAGAATAGTTATAACTACAATAGTTACAAGCTTTCTTCATCATACATGCTCAACACTTTCAACAAAATTTCCATCATCAAAAACACAAGAAATAATGAAAATAATAACTTAAGAACATCACAAGATGTTGCCTAGATCCTAAGGAACAATTTCCTTTCTAATAGTAAGTTTGAAAAACTTACAAAATCCAAGCTTTTTTTGGTTTCTTCTTTTCTTCCTCACTTGCTTTCTTTGTTTTCTTTAATGAAGTTTCTTGTAAAGTGTATTAGGTTATCAAATGAAGATGAAATGAAAACAATATATACTTGTAATAAAAAAAAACCCTTGGCCGAAATTACAAGCATTCATTTGGCAATTTTTCATTTCAATTTCATTTAACTAAAGTTTGGGCAACTTGATTAAATATCTAAAAACACTTTATTAGATATTTAAAACTTGGTCAACAAAGGCAACATAATCATTTACTTTAAATATCCTAATGTAAGATATTTATATTAATTAATTTAATCATTTAACAATTAAATAATTAATTAATTAATTAATCAAATACAAATATATTAAATATATGTATAATATTTACATTAAATATTAAAAATATATATTCATTTAGGATATAAGTCAAATAACTCATTTTGACTATCAATTAATGTGTATTTAAATTAATCAAGTATTAAAAGTAAATACACAATAATTAAGCAAATGACTATCTAGTCTCTTTAGCATGTATCTTGCGTTTAACCTTTAAACGACTTTATAAATAATCAATATTATTTATTAATGTTGCTCTAGTGCTCTACGAGTATGTTTCATTATTGAGACTCTCTAGATTCAGGTATATCCGTCACGAAATCTAATTTCGTGTCCATAATCTATCCACCCGTAGATTATGACGATCACGGATAATCTCACTGAACCATACAGGTCGAGGTCAAGGCAAATGTATAATTCCTCCGTCACAGGTATCCGGAAAAATCCCAGAGATATAGATGTAAACGTCAAATCTCTATCGGGATTATCCAGTCGACTATTCTATTAGCAATCTCAAAAAGGAATGTTTAAAACTAGCTTCTAAAATTTACCACGGGCCCATGGTTTTATCTGATTGCTAATCATATGGACTACCTATGCTCTGGTACACAGAACTGACGGATCCTTTCTTGATACACATAGGACACCCTGAGGATCTATCTACACCCAACGAACATGCGGAGGTCTGATCTAAATAGATCGGTGACGTGACTGCCGTCTAAGTGTAGAAGATGTCTCATGTGCCCACAATGGCATCTCAAGTCTAAGAATCACAAGTGCTACTCAACCCGAGAAGATTCTTATTGACGCTGGTGTACCATCCATTAAGAATCTTCGGTGAGTCGTTCAGTGTTTATCCGCTATAAACACCTACACGTCTATACTAGTCTCCAAGACTTATGGTTCATTGAGAAACCATTGGAATCATATATTCCAGTATACGACATGTACCGGTCTCAACGGGTTTACTATACTGACCAAGTAGTGTAAACCTTGACCAGGAACTGTCTAAGAATGACAACATCATGATACTACTCAATGTCCGTTGCGACGCTTTTGCAACTGTATCATGGCTAATCATTCTAGGGTCATTACGTCTTTACCATATAGAAAGATAGATTATATTATAGAAACTGCATATATTATTCATAATAATAATGTTTTACAGAAGTATTCAACAGAAATACAACCGGGAATTGGCGCTCTGAGCACCAACCCCAACATTTTGATCATTTACCAAGTCCAATACTTGGTCTAAAAAATTACACACATTTTATTTTATGTAAATAAGATTAATTAACCAATTCCGAGTTAGTGGAATCTATGTGTCACACACACATGGTTGGGCCAATCACAATTAGCCAAATGTTAAGAATATGCGAAGAATATTTTTTATTCTAGAAAGCTAAAATTAATTAACAATTTAATTAATTTGAATTTTCTTTCACTAAATGACAAACTAAGGTTATGAAAAAATATTCCAAGAATATTCTATTTTTATCATGATTAATATTTAATTAATTCAATTAACCATTATAAAACAAGTGTTGAAATTTAATTACCTTTTGGTTATTAATGTGTATTTAATTAAATTATGTATCGTATACAAATACATATTAAAAAAATAACGCGCATGTGTAAATTATGAATAATCTGAATTATCCATAATTAATTGCCTAAGTGCTCAATGAGTACACTTTATATTGTGGGACTCTCTAAGTTCAAGTTTATCTGTCATATTAACCATTTACATGTCCGTAATTTGTCCACTCATAAATTACGATGACCACAGATAATCGAGTTGAACCATACAAGTCAAGATCATTGTATATATTTAATCCATCTGTCATAGGCTATCTGAATTATTCAGGAGATATAGAATAACGTCAAACCTCCGTTATGAACAATTCTAATATGTCTCTACATAATCGTGATTCTCCAAATAAATTCTCGGAACTCGTTTCCGTAGTATACCTCGGCCAATGATTTCAAAGAATCACTGATTGGATACCTAAATCTCATACACGAGACTAACATATCCTCTTTGGGTACACAAGATATCGTAAGTATCTATCCACGTCCAATGAACAAGCGAAGGTATGATATTAAAAGATCATTGACTTGACTACCATCAAAGTGTGGAGGATACCCTACATATTTACACTGACATCTCAAGTCAAATGAGCTAATATGCTACTCGACTCGAGAAAATTCTGATGAGTGGTAAATCTATCACTATTTCCCACTCATTTAACCTAATATTTTGTATAGTTTCTTGAGTCTTGTGAATATTTTGATGTGTTTTGTTTTATTTTATAGATAAATAAAGTTTCAGGACACTCTGGAGATAATTTGGGTCAAAACAGTGAAAATTGGACGAAAAAAGCATTTTGGTAATTTCCTGCGTCGCGACGCCAAGACCTTCCGCGTCGTGATGCCTAACGTGCGCCAAACAGTGCTAACGTGTGCCGAGTCCACAAATCAGAATCTGAGAAAAGTTTGACTTTGCTAACATGCGCCGTGCCACGTGTCACCATCACAGCCGATCTACTAACATGCACCGTGCCACGTGTCAGCATCCTACGGTGCCGACAGTCACCATCGCCACGTGTAACTCCACGTCATTGACACGTCATCATCCATGTCACCAGGTTGACCGAGTCAAACAGCCACGTCACTGCCACGTCATCATCAGCCAATCAGGAAGTGCCACGTGTCACAATTCTATGGTACCGACAGTCACTTTGCCACGTGTCGCCACATCACCGCCACATCAGCATCAATTATTGGCTCTCTAATCCTTATCTGACACGTGGCGGATAAGAATCTAGTCGACCAATTAGAAGCCGCCACATGTCACAATAATTGAGCCCCAACCACCTTGCCACGTGTCACCTTATCCAGAATCTTCAACCGACGAACCAGAGCGTGCCACGAAGACATATCTGACGTAGCGACGCGGGCTGGGCGTCGCGACGCCGGACCCCTACTGACCCCTATAAATAGAGTGTGAAATTCCAGTTTCAGTTGTACCACTCCCTCTCATCTCTTTGATGTAAAGATGGAGTTTCTCTCTCTACTTTCTTTTAGTTTTTAGTTTTTAGTTTTGTAATTATTTTTAATTACGTTTTGTAATAATAGTAATTTACTTTTTTACTTTTTACAGTTTTTACTATTTACCATGAGGAGGTAACTTCCCCAGCTAGGATGAAAGGTAATTCTTTTACTATTGCTATTTAGATTAATCTCCCTTAAATATAATATATTCACTATTTAAAATATTGACTTAAAAAAGGATACTGCCATATTGGTCGGTTGGTAATTCATTTTAATCTGGTTTAAACCTGACTAATCAAGAATACCGCCAGATTGGTCGGTTGGTAATTAAACTTTCTTACCGCCTATATGGCAGGTTCATGGACAAATCTTTTTACCGCCTTAATGGCTAGTTGGACTTAATTTGACTTAATCAGGATACCGCCTATATGGCTGGTTGGTAATGTTATCACAAGTTTATATATTATATTATGGGAGATATCTAAATTAGTAGTAGTAAAAGTAATTCCTTTTACCTTAGCATTTTATTTTATTGTAATTTACTTTTCAGTATTTACTTTACCGCATTTTTACTTTATGTATTTTATTTTCAAGATTTTACTAGCCCTAGTTATGTGTTGTAACTAATTTAGTTATATGGGGTTGTGATGACTTTTAATATCACCGGTTTATAAGGGGTTATTTTATAGTTTGGGTAATTTAAAGGTTTACTTATTAAGTCTTAAGCTTAATGCTTCTTGTTGTCTGATCACCAATAAGATTGATGTGGTAATTCTAAAATGAACTAGACATAGAGATTTTAGGTTTCAGCCTTAGACTTAATAGCCCACGATTTTCCTTGAGGATATATAACCTTTTAATAGATTTCCTTACAGGATAGACATATACCTGTCGGGCGGGGGTAGCCGTAATTGGAACTTAAACTTAATGAATCCAGATAATTTGGTTGACATAGACATATGGTTCAATTGGGTTAAACTGGGTATTTGCGTCTGACCATCGACATAGGCTTTTGCATAATTTAGTGTTCCAGGTTAGTAAACTGATTTATTACACAAACATAAAATAATCACTTCATCTTTTAAATGATATTGGAAGAAATCACAACCCTAGATAGTTTTTAATATTGAATTTTCTTAAATCTACTTTCGAACAATTTTATTTACTTGTTTTTAAATTTAGAATCGTCATCATTTCAAATCAATCCAACAACCTGTTAGATACTAGTAATCATTTGACCTCATAAAAGTAATAGATTAGATATTAAGTCATCGTGGGATCGATATTTTTATACTACTTGAACGATACATGCGCTTGCGTTATACGTGTGTGTTTACGCCGGTCAAATTCCTTTTGACGTTGGTGTGCCATCTATTAGGAATATTCAAGTGAGTCGTTCAATATTTATCCAATAAATACCTACATGTCTATATGAGTCTCTCTAAGACTCATGGTTAACTAAGATAAGCCATTGGAACTATTCCAATATTCGACATGTACCAGTCTCACGGGTTTACTAACCGACTATGTATGTAAACCTTGACAAGGAACTATTTTAAAAATGAATCAAGTTATAATGTTTCTCGGTGTCCATTGTGATGTTTTTGCAACTACATTTTATGGGATATTTACGTCTTTACCGTTAAACAAAAGATTATATGGATGAAAGTACTAAATTTGATTCAAAATAAAATATAAAAGTGCAACATATTTACAATAAATACATCAAAAATTGGCGCACCGAGCACCAACTCTAACAGGATAGCCTTCGACGTAGGGATTGTTAAACATATGTGATGACCTCGACTTGTATAGTTCAAAAAGGTTGTTCATGTTCTTTGCAAATTCAGAAGTGGCTGAATTACGTACATATAAATTAGGCTTATATGAAGAATGTGTTTGGACTAAGGGTGGCAAAACGAATCAACAAATCGAATTTGTATCAAATCCTAAACGAATCGAATCAAAATATGATGAAATTTATTAAACGAATTCTAATATCAGGATTTGTATTCGATTCGTTTATTAAACGAATCGAATACGAATATTTGTTCATTTGTTTAGTCAATGATATTATTTAATAAAATAATTTACCACACTTGATTTACATTAATTCTTCATAAATATATACATATGAAATATGTAATTAATATATTTACTAAAAATACCTCAGCAAATATCGAAAATATTACATTTTCTATGATAATTAGCTATAATTTCTCGAATCTTAATTGAAAATTAACAAGAACTAGTAACTAAAAATAATAAAACGAATCCTAAACGAATCAATGAGCTTAAATTCGTATTCGATTCGTTTAATAAACAAATCGAATCGAATTGACCCCATTTATTAAACGAATCCATTTTTTCAAACCTGTATTCGCTTTAAAGCGAATCGAACCGAACGAATAAACGAATCCTGACCCAATTTGCCACCCCTAGTTTGGTCTTGAGGAGTCTCATAATATGAAGTGTATTCGTTGAGCACTTGGGTAGCCGATAACGTTTGATAATAAATAATATTTGATATTATAATTATCAATCAAAGTAATTAAATATTTTTGGATAATACCGATTATTTACTTGACCAATTGGATTAATCTAAAATCATACAAGGATTTTGTTGTAATTTAATAAATATCTCTACCATTGGAGAATATTTTGATAATTATAAATTATGTAATAATAGATGTATTTGGCTTGATTTAATTAGATTAAATCAAAGTGGTAGATAATGAACTAATTAATTGGTTAAACTTTGTCTAGATTTAATTGGATTAAATCAAAGTGGTAGACAAAGGTGTAGTCACACCTAATTATACATATTTGAACAAATAGTATTAAGCCCACATAAAAATTTATTAGAACTTTTATTAATTAAAAATTTCATAAGCTTCACTATAAAAAAACAAGCTTGAGCTAGGTTTTAGACAAACAAGTAATCTAAAACAAGCATTAAGCAAAAGAAAGAAATATTAACCTAAGTAAAATTTTTGTGAGAGAAGCTTTGGAAGTTCTCTACAATATTTTCAATAAGAAGAAGAATATTGGATTTTGGAATATAGTTTTCTAGGTAAGTTTGATCTTCTCTAAAGTTATGTTTTCATTAGTGAAACATATAGTGATGTATTATGTATTTGATAGATAATAACATAGCTTGAAGTTGAAATTAGGCTAATGAATTGTGCATGAATATTTTGGAAGCATGAACACAATATGCTTGTGATTGGGTCAAAAATATTCATGTTGGATATGAGACATAAAATTAAAGTTTGGAACTCTAGATGAAAGTTTGGAGCTATGACTACCATTCTAGAATTACTTGACCACCTTTAAAGAACCTATAATTTTTCATGAGTCACTTCATTGTGGGATCCTAGTAGATGCAACTGCTAGAGGTACTCTGATACGAAACCGGATATGAAAAGACGAAATTCAATCCAAGATCCCGTAGACCCAAAAGAACTTGTCCTTGAAAACCCTTGGAGATAGCCTCAGATGAATTTTGCCAGCAAATTGGACGCCACAAATGATACCAACCCTTTGATAAGTCTTTGTTCAATAACTGAACGTTAATAAAATTTTCTTAATCTCAAAGAAATTCACTATTCACGCTCAAAATATTGGGTCATTCATTAAGAGGTGTTTTTGAATTTAAATAGTAACATACTCAAACCCTAATAGAGTTAAAAAGACTAATATAGCCCTAAACTACCCATTACCAACTAAAAGTCCATAATTCCTAATTTCTAGCCCATTTTGAACCCATAAATAAATAAAATAAACTAACCCAAATAATAAATAAAAACGGTAATCCCCGTTGGTTCCATACATGCAAATAAATAATAAATAAGCCTAAATAACTGAAAACGATTAATGCTGCTCCTCGATGACTTGGGTCAAGTGTATAACTCTTGAACCCTCTTCCTTGAAGTCCAATAGGTCTCGAACGTGCTTGTTCAATTCAGCTACATGGCGTTGGGCCAGGCCTGCCATAGCATCTTTGATCTTCCGAGCCCTGTGTCTTGTAATTGGTCCAACTGGTACATGGATTGGATCGACTGTGGTCTGGACCGAACCAGGTGCAGCTAGGATCACATCATACTCTAATGGCAAAATAGGAGAACAAAGCTTGGGTGCTGCTTGAAGAAATGACCAACAATAACTCTTTGTGGCCAACAAAACGAAGTCTTCCCAAAAGAATAGCTAGAGTACATGAATTAGAGCCAAATACAGCTGTTAATGGGCATATCGAAAGAATTTACAAGTGCCTTGAGATTTTGAGCATGCAGACTATAAACAGCACATAAGCCACATGTGTAGTATATGGGAGAGGACAGAATGTCGAGCTATACGCTCAATATAGCGAGTTTGTAAACTATGTCAGAAATTACAACAGACACGTTCATAACCCCTACTCCAACAACTATAACCTTGGATGGAAGGACCATCCCAATTTTGCTTGGAACAATACTCCTAGACAAAGACCACAAGAAAGCCACAATCCTTCCTCAAGACTCCATCATCAAAATAAGAGATAAGGGCATGAGAAGAAGTCAGGCTTGGAGGCAATGATCGCAGACATGCTCAAGAAATAAGAAGCTAAATATGATGCTCTTTTTCAGAGTCAAGCAACATCCATGACAGCAGTTGAAAATCAATTGGGATAGTTGACGAGTGAACATAGCTATAGATTACCAGGAGCCCTCTCTAGTGATACAGAACCTAATCCATTGGGCCATAACAATGAGTCTTGGGAGACTATCACACTGAAGAGCGGGACTATCATTGACAAAAACATTGGGGTAATACATAGATTGATCCACACGATTCATTATCTCATCCGGCAGGTGTCTCTGATGTTCAAGCTGAGTCAACTACTCAAGTACAGCCTGACCAATTCATAGATTTTTTGGGTATGCTTTATATTTTGTATGCCAACTAGGGGCTGTTTTCTTGTAATTCTCTCAATTTATCTGTGTTCAAATTTTATATGATCATATCCATTTACTTGACACAGATACATAGCTGGTTTGGAGGTGAATTCTCAATATCAACAAAAGCCAATCCATTTTCATTACCAGATGCTTATGTGGTAGCTCAGCAAAGACAAGTATGTACACCAAACCCTGCCAACTACAACCAGATGATCTAATGTCTTTTAATTCTTGAGTTTGCATGTTTTCTGTGTTATGTGTTATACTCTGCAAATTGCTTGGTAGGGTCTATTAATGATATTGTTGTTCGATTTTCTGCAATGATTCTATTTTCTACAGCAAAAGAACTTGGAGAAGATAAAGAAACATATCAAGGAAGCACACCTAGACGAAAACCGGAAATGGGAGGTGTCAATTACACTTCATGTATACTTTAGAGACTGATTATATGGTAATCGTCACTTTGAGCTTTCTGTAATTTTACTTCAGAAACTACATCTATCATATAATTTTTTTTTTTTTTGCAGTTTTCTCAATTCACTTCCCATTTGATTGGTTGATGCTGTATTCTGGAGGCATTCCGTGGCTTTGTTACTAAAAAACATGGGAAAAGCAGTGAATAGGAGACTCATATTCCTAAAACAATTATTGGAAAATTGAATTATACGATTAATTTGTCTGCATACTTCACCATTTGTGCAGCCTATACTTTTTGATGACATATTTTTGTAGTTGATCTTGTTCATGCGATTTGAATGTAGTTACTGAGACTTGGGGCTAGAATCCAGATACTTATATATATATGAGAGAATACATGCACCTCTTCTAACCCCCCTTTTTCTGCACATCCCCTGTTCCAGCCATTTTATATCGGCACTTCTGGATGATAGTCATTTATACATTGACAATAGTGCACAGAATACAAGTAGAAGCACGTTGACTATCTCAGTGTCAATGTTCTAAACATTAGGTGGTAGGCCTACGGTGGGGTAACGCCTAGGTTTTCTAGGCGCTAGACAATTTATGTTTATTCAAAAAATTGGAAAAAAAATAAATTTGGAGAAAAAAAATCATACAAGCCAATCTAGAATCGTCTAGGCGGCTGTCTGGACCCGTCTGATATCTTAAGCGGCCATCTAAAACCGCCTAAAGCCGTCTAATCATCTGACACCGCCTAACAATAATTTTTATGTATAATCGGAACAACCAGAAACCGCTTATCGTCTACAGGCCGCCTAGGTTGTTTTTTAGAACCGTGCTCAACATAATAATTTTTTTTTGAAAGAAAAATCTCATTGTAATAACTTGTTAACCTAGGTTTAGTCGTACAAAGTTTTCTCTTGGTTCCATCTTTTTGGTCGGCCCTTGTGAAATTCAATTACTTCAAGAGTTCATTAATTTGAAGTTTTGCCCTCCTCCGGTAGTAAGTGACCGGCGTAAACACACACGTATATCGCAAGCGCACGTATCGTTCAAGTAGTATAAAAATATCGATCCCACGAGGACTTAATATCTAATATATTAATTTTATGAGGTCAAATGATTACTAGTATCTAACAGGTTGTTTGATTGATTTGAAATGGTAACGATTCTAAATTTAAAAACAAGTAAATAAAATTGTTCGAAAGTAGGTTTTAAGAAAATTCAATATTAAAAAACTATATAGGGTTGTGATTTCTTCCAATATCATTTTAAAGATGAAGTGGTTATCTTAAAATTGGGTAATATATTGATTTATTAACCTGGAACACTAAATTATGTGTAAGCCTCTGTCGATGGTCAGACACAAATACCCAGTTTAACCCAATTGAACCATATGTCTATGTCAACCAAATTATCTGGATTCATTAAGTTTAAGTTCCAATTATGGCTACCCCCGCCAGACAGGTATATGTCTATCCTGTAAGGAAATCTATTAAAGGGTTATCTATCCTCAAGGAAGATCGTGGACTATTGAGTCTAAGGTCTTAAACTTAAAATCCCTATGTCTAGTTCATTTTAAGTTTCCCAGTTCAATTTTATTAATGGTCAGTTAATGAAAAATCATTAAGATTAAAACTCAATAAATAAATCTTTATATTACCCAAGCTATAATCTAACCTCTTATAAACCGGTGATATTGGATTTCATCACAACCCCAGATAACTGCTTAGTTACGACACATATTTACGGGTAGTAAAAAAACTTAAATAAAATAAAAGACATAAAGTAAAATACTGAAAATTAAATTGCTGAAAAGTAAATGACGGAAAGTAAATGCTGAAATTAAATTACTGAAAAGTAAATGCTGAAAGTAAATTGCTGAAAAGTAAATAAAGTAAAAGTACAATAAAAGAAAATGCCGAGGTAAAAGGATCCATTTTTATTACTTCTATTTTAGATATCTCCCTTAATATAATATATTAATTTTGCATGATAATTACCAACCAGCCATATAGGCGGTATCCAGATTAAGTTAAATTAATAATTAATTACCAACCGACCAATCAGGCGGTATCCAGTTTAGTCAGGTTAAAATCAATTTAAATAATTACCACCGACCAATATGGCGGTATCCTCGTTAAGTCAGGTTTTAACTAGTTTATATATTATAATTAAGGGAGATTAATATAAATATTAGTAATAAAAGTTTTACCTTTTACCTCAGCAAAGGGGAGTTACCTCCTCATTACTGAAAAGTAAAAACTGAAAATTAAAGAAAGAAAAGTATTGTGCAAAAGCGGAAATTAATTACTAAAAGCTGTAAATAAACAAACAAGATACAATCTTCTTAGTATTCTTAAGGAATTCCTTAGAAGAGAGTATGAATTTTACAAATGAAATGGCTTGGTATTTATAGGCAAAATTTTGCCTCCATCAAATCATCCACCAAATCAATTATTAATTGCTCCACTAATTGCTCCACCAAATCCATTATTAATTGCTCCACTAATCTCTTATCATGTTTGGTGATGATTTGATAATTGTTATTATTTATTTATTAATTTATTTTTTTGCTTTGAAAATGATTGAAAGTGACTTTAATAATTACACACAACACACTTCTGGATGGTTCATCAATTTCGGGCATGAAATCTTCAAAATTCGAAATTATTTTGTCTTTCAAAGCTGTAGATCTTTGAGTCTTATTTATTCTGGAACTTGAATCAGCTCAATCTGATATCGGAGTAAAAAGTTATGCCCAAATTACGACAGATGCACAAAACTGGAATTTCCAAAACTGCACTTCGTTAAAACGCCCTTTCAAGTTTCCAATCTCCAAAATTAATATGTCAAGTCCAATTTTTGCCCTTATTTGACCCATATTTCGTCCTAAATGATTCATTAAGTCCCAATATTATTTTATCTGCAAAATAACTAAAACATATCAAAACGTTCATCAAACCCGAGAAACTAAATAAAATATTAAGTAAAAGGGGCGGTAAATATTGATATATTTTCCGCTCATCACACCCCCAAACCTAACATTTTGCTAGTCCTCGAGCAAAACAACAAAATAAAATACAAGAAACAATTAAAATTAAACTAAGCCACTTTCGTAGGGATCACGATTGCATTTAGCGTATGCAACAAGCCTTTAAACCCCTAGGTGTCCCAAGTGGACGAGTTGTAGTCTCGTGAGGGTTTACAGCAAAGATACCCACAAATATTTTACAAAAGTAAAAAGGTAGTAAAACTAATGGACACAAAAGCAAAAAGACAAGAGAAAAGAGAATAAAGGAAGTTAGTGACTAATCAGGTGAAACTTCTACTCCAAGTTACTAGTTGTTTTGTTTCTTTCTAAATTACCGAATAAGTAAATTCTCCGATTATATTTACCATTCTCCATATACACAGCCAACAAAGTATTAATCAATCTCATTTTTGCCCACAACAGTCACAAGTGTAGTTGATAAGAGAGTAGTATTTTTGTCCTAAAGTTCTATCAGATTTCACACCCTTTTTTTATGGCAATGGAATAATTTTTCTGATTTTTTTTTTATTTTTTTCTTTGATTTTTTTTTATTTATATACAATATCTTCCGTCTATGTAGCGAGCTTTGGGTTGGTGACTCCCCAACCAGTTAGCTTTAGGGCACCAGGTGTTAAGACACCCCTACGGACTTAATTACTCAGACTTCAGATATATATATTTTTGCAGCATCTTTGATCCATGTAACGAGCTTTGGGCCAGTGACTCCCAAACCAGTTGGTTTTAGGGCACTAGGTGTTAAAACACCCTTACAGACTTAATAACTCGGATCTCAAATGTTTTTTTTTTACTCCATTGTTTTTTTATATGCTTCCTCCAATGAAACTAGAGCACTGAATATTACAAACTTTTCAATTTTAGTTCATGTCCGTATGTTACTATGTATGTTGATAATATCTACTAACTGAACATATGAAGATCCATTTTAGTCAATTTTATGGAGAATTTACAAATTAAATAATTCAAAAGGAAATAAACAAAAATTAACTTGTTCCGATATAGGTTTGAGATACGTATCAGGAGTGGAAACTCCTTACTCAGCTATCTCTCACCAATTTCACCCTTTTTAGTCAAAATAAAAACACAAAAACAAAAAAAACAAAAAAATTGTAATTTTTGAAAATTTTTCAATTTTTTTGTATTTTTCAAAAAATTTTGGACTAAAAATAAAAAGAACACACAAACTAAAAACAAGGTACTTATCAACTAATTCCCTCCCCTAAACCTAAATGAGACATTGTCCCCAATGTCTTAAACAGTAGAAGAAGAGTTTAGAAGGTAGTACCTGGTTAGCTGAAATTCTACAAGAAATTAAAGGTTAAGATCCAGATTAACACGACGCCTCTTACCACGATCGTCATCGGACCAATTTATCTTTGAAAGGATAGGGTCAACTCGTGGTTCATAGGCTAAGAGCTGATCAATTAGATCTGGAGCAGTTCTGGCAGTAAAGATGAGTTCTTTCAAAGGTTTTGACACGAACCTATTTCTCCGGGCATCATCAAGAAATACACAAAGAAAATCATAAAATCCATCAACGTTGTACAGCCCAATTGGTTTCTGGTGTATGTTCAGATTCGCCCAAGATAGCACAATAAAAATTTCCTCCAATGTACCCAAGCCGCCTGACAAAGCAATAAAAGCATCAGCACGGTTAATCATTTCTACCAGTCGTTCAGACATACCTGACACAATCAGTTCTTCTCCGTTTGATGGTTCAATAAGATTTGCTTCTGCCAAGGGTTTTAGGATGATTCCCAAAACATGACTGTCTCCTTCTTGTACGACCTTTGAAACGATCCCCATAAGTCCAAGATTGCCTCCGCCATATATTAAGTGCATATTTCTTGCAGCTAAGACTCGACCCAATTCTTGTGCTACTTCTACGTATTGTGGCTTAACACCAACACTACTACCGAAAAACACACAGATGTTTTCAACTCGTCTTCTTGAAGTGGCTTCCATTTTTTATATGTATTTCTTTCTCAACTCTGGATGCCTTCAAAAGTGCAATGATGGGCTGAATTTATAGTACTTGAAAAGGGTGAGTAAAAATAGCACAAGTATCTTCCAGAGGACGATTAGTAGCGAAATAATATCGTGATAGTCAAAAAGGTCTGGATTCTGTTGGAGAAAATTAAAAGAAAACAACAAAACAAATCACAATTATTAAGAAAAGACAAAGAGATATAATATTTACAAGAAAAGTAACGGCTTGATTGACGTCTATGCGCCAGGGACAAGCTTCCCATCCAATTTTCTTATAAATTGGCAAACAGGGTCTTTTTGAGTCAGATTCTCGAGACTTAACAATTGTCTTTCCTTTTGGAATTGTGCATATAACATGCGAATTTCATGATACACACATCCACTGGGATGCGTCTCAAGAGTTTTAGATATGTCATCCAAAGACTCCTTACTCAAGCCATCCCTAATGAAATTAATCTTATATTCGCGGTTATCAGACACCATTCCTAAAAAACGACAACGAGTATTACAAAACATGCGAGCACATTTATAACAAACACACATTCTTTTGGCTCTTCTCTTTTTAGCATAGGTGCTCCTTCCTAAGCCAGACAGATGTGAAAGTTTAAAGTCGTCAACCAGACTTGATTTCTCGAACGTTAAGCTGGATCTGAAAGTGTAACACTTTCTTTTTGTCGCTCAAATGATTCTCCCCAGTAGTGTTTGACACGCTGACTATTAACTTTGAATGTGTTGTTGGTATTGGGATCTAGTAACTCAACCGCTCCATAAGGTAAAACCTGATTGATCATAAATGGACCTGACCACCTAGATTTCAACTTTCCAGGGAAAAGTTTTAACCTCGAGTTGTACAACAACACCTGCTGCCTTGGTTCCAACTGTCTGTGCACTATTTTTCGGTCATGCCATTTTTTGGTCTTTTCCTTGTACAATTTGGCATTCTCATAAGCCTGTAGGCGAAATTCCTCCAATTCGTTGAGTTGGTGAAGTTTTTTCTCTCCTGCAGCTTGTGAATCAAAATTCAACTTCTTCAGTGCCCAGTATGCCTTGTGCTCAAGCTCAACTGGCAGATGGCACGCTTTCCCAAACACCAATCGATATGGGGACATACCAATGGGTGTCTTGTAAGCTGTCCGGTAGGCCCATAATGCATCATCTAGTTTTGTTGACCAGTCCCTTCTTGTTGATCCAACGGTTCTTTCTAGGATTCTTTTGATTTCCCTGTTTGAAACCTCAACCTGTCCATTTGACTGTGGATGGTAAGCTGTGGCAACCTTGTGAGTAACTCCGTATTTGGATAGGAGTGCATCGAAGTATCTGTTGCAGAAATGAGAGCCATCATCACTGATGATTGCACGAGGTGTTCCGAACCGAGTGAAAATGTTCTTTTTCAGGAATTTGATCACCACTTTTGAATCATTGGATGGCAATGCAATTGCTTCAACCCATTTGGAGACGTAGTCTACAACAACCAGAATGTACAGGTTTCCGAATGATAGAACAAACGGTCCCATGAAATCTATACCCCACACATCGAATATTTCCACTTCTAGAATGTTTTGCAACGGTCCTTCATTTCTCCTGAAAATATTTCCCGTTCTCTGGCACCTGTCACATTGAAAAGCAAAAAGATAAGCATCTTTAAAAAGAGTGGGCCAGAACAAACCTGATTGAAGGACTTTGGCTGCAGTTTTGTTTCCGCTGAAGTGTCCGTCATATGGTGATGAATGACAGTGCTGCAGAACACTGTTGACCTCCTCATGTGGAACACATCGTCTCAATAATTGATCAGCACAACATTTGAACAGGTAAGGCTCATCCCAGACATAATGCTTGACTTCTTTGAAAAATTTCTTCCGTTGCTGAGTTGTCCATTCAAACGGCCATTTTCCTGACACAATGTAGTTGACATAGTCAGCATACCAAGGTACTTCCTGTTGTTTCATGGCAAACAGCTGTTCATCTGGAAAAGTTTCTTTGATTGACAGATCTTTGTCAGCTGTTTCTCCATTCTCGAGCCTCGATAGATGATCTGCCACCTGATTCTCTGTCCATTTCCTGTCTCGAATCTCCACGTCAAATTCTTGTAGAAGAAGTATCCAACGGATCAATCTGGGTTTGGCATCTTTCTTCGTGATCAGATATTTGATAGCTGAATGATCTGTGTAGACCACCAATTGGGACCCAACATAAGAGCGGAATTTGTCAAAAGCGAACACAACTGCAAGCAACTCTTTTTCAGTGGTTGTGTAGTTGAGTTGAGCATTCAGGAGAGTTCTGCTGGAGTAATAAATGGTGTGGAAAATCTTTGCTTTGCGTTGTCCCAAAACTGCTCCTACAGCAAAATCACTAGCATCGCACATTACCTCAAATGGAAGGGTCCAGCTGGTGCTACTATGATGGGAGCAGAGACCAGCTTATGTTTTAAGATCTCAAAAGCTTCCTGGCAATCTTTGGTGAAGTTGAAAGGCACATCTTTCTCCAGAAGATTGCAAAGAGGTTTTGCAATTTTGGAAAAGTCTTTGATAAATCTCCTGTAAAAACCTGCATGTCCAAGAAAACTTCGAATACCTTTAACTGATGTTGGTGGAGGTAGTTTTTCAATTGTCTCTATCTTTGTTTTGTCTACCTCAATCCCTTTTTTTGAGATCCGATGTCCAAGAACAATGCCTTCCTACACCATGAAGTGGCATTTCTCCCAGTTGAGTACCAGGTTTGTATCTTCGCACCTTTGTAACACATGTTCCAAATTTTGCAAACAATGGTCAAAAGAATCTCCAAACACAGAAAAGTCATCCATAAAACCTACATACTCTACTCCAGCATGTCTGAGAATATGGCCATCATGCAACGCTGGAATGTGGCAGGGGCATTACATAATCCAAATGGCATCCTGCGGAAAGCAAAAGTACCATAGGGAAATGTAAATGTGGTTTTCTCCTGATCTTCTGGTGTGATGGCAATCTGATTATACCCTGAATATCCGTCAAGAAAGCAATAGAATTCATGTCCCGCCAATCTGTCTAACATCTGGTCAATGAATGGTAGCGGAAAATGGTCTTTCCTCGTGGCTTTGTTCAGCTTCCTGTAGTCCATGCATACTCTTCATCCAGTCACCATTCTTGTTGGGATTAGCTCGTTCTTTTCATTGGTGACCACAGTAATTCCTCATTTCTTCTGCACACACTGCATAGGACTTACCCAACTGCTGTCTGAGATGGGGTAAATGATTCCAGCATCTAACCATTTGATGATTTCTTTCTTCACGACTTCCTTCATGATTGGATTGAGTCTCCGTTGATGCTCCACTGTGGGTTTTTACTCATCGTTCATCAGGATCTTGTGCATGTAAAATGATGGACTAATGCCTCGAATGTCTGCTATAGTCCAGCCAATGGCTTTCTTGTGCTCTCGTAACACTCTCAGTAGTTTTTCTTCCTGCTCCAATGTTAGTGAAGAAGAAATAATAATAGGTAATTCAGAAGAGTTTCCAAGAAATGCATACCTGAGATGACTCGGAAGTAACTTCAGCTCCAACTGTGGTGGTTCTTCAATCGAAGGCTTGATTCGATCTTTCTTTGGCAGTTCCAAGCTTTCAACTGGTGGTGTTGCTTTGAATCGGAATGGTTTGTCAAGGTAGTTGATACATTCTAGGATTTCAGCATCTAGCTCGCTGTCAGTCATGTTGGTGATGCAAGCTTCAAGTGTATCTGTGGGATTTGGCTCAGTATTTTGAACAATACTATCAACAACATCAACTCTGAAGCATTCTTCTTCCTTTTCATCGCTCAGGAATTTCATGGCTTTGAAAACATTAAAGGTCACTTCTTGGTCATGCACTTTCATGGTCAGTTCTCATTTTTGCACATCAATCACAGTTTTACCTGTAGCCAAGAATGGTCTCCCAAGAATGATAGGTATTTCTTTGTCTTCTTCCATGTCAAGGATGATGAAATCTGCGGGGAGAATTAGTTTGTCTACTTTGACCAGCACATCTTCAACAACACCTCTTGGAAATGCGAGTGTTCAGTCAGCAAGTTGCAATGAAACTGAGGTAGGCATTGCTTCTCCAATCTACAATTTCCTAAAAATAGAAAAAGGCATCAAGTTAACACTCGCACCTAGATCACATAAAGCCTTACCGATGTAATGTTCTCCAATGATGCATGGGACAGTGAAACTGCCAGGATCTTTCAACTTCGGGGGAAGTTTCCTCTGAATGATGGCGTTGCATTCTTCCGTTAATGCTACTGTTTCGTAGTCTCCCAATCTCCATTTTCGTGAAAGAATGTCTTTCATGAATTTGACATAACTAGGCATTTCTTCCAAGGCTATTGCAAATAGGATGTTGATATGCAGCTTTTTGAAGATCTCCAGGAACCGAGAAAACTGCTTGTCCAATTTGTTCTTCTTAAGACGTTGAGGAAAAGGTGGAGGTGGAATGATCTGTTCTTTTTCCTTTGCTTCTTTTTCCTCCATCTGTTGTTTTGTTTCTTTTGGAACTTCCTCAGCAGCTGTTTTGGCTCCAACATCTTTGTTGATTTCAGTACCGCTTTTTAACATGATGGCATGACATTGCTCATTCCCCATGTTTCTTGGATTTGGCTCTGTGTTGCTAGGAAGGGTACCTGGCGGTCTGTAACTCTGAACATTTGCCAGTTGTCCAATTTAATTCTCCAGTGCTTTAATATAAGCAGATTGACTTTGAATTAATGCTGCTTGGGATTGAAACATAGCATCATAACTTGATGCTTGAGATTGAAACATAGTATCATATCTTGCTGCTTGAGAGTCGTGTTTTTCTTCTATCTTTTCAAGTGGGTCAACACTTCTGTTATTCCTGGTTCATTTGCCTACTCCTGGATTTTGTTCTGTTACTGGAATTCAGGTGGTGGATAGTTCTGCTGTTGGCCTGAATTTTGCTCCATGAAAAATTGGGATGATTCCCCCACCCTGGGTTGTAGGTGTTGGAATATGGATTATTCCCTGTCTGTTGAAATTATTGACATAATTCACGTCTCTTCAAGTGGGTTCGACTCTGGTGCTCCTCCATATGGTGAACTTGTGGATCCAGTGGTAAGAGTCTCCATGAATTTGCATATCTGATCTAGCTTGGCGTTGACTGCTGTATTGGCTCCACTTTCATAAATTCCTGCAATTCTTTGGATCATGCTCCTTTCTGTTGGCCACAAGGAATTGTTGTTGGCCATTTCTTCGATTAGGTCTCAGGCCTGATCTTCTCCTTTTGCCATCAAGGCTCCTCCAGCAGCAGCATCGATTGTGGTTCTCATTATTCCAGAAAGTCCATTATAGAATGTTTGGACTTGAAGCCATTTTGGAATCTCATGGTGAGGACATTTCCGAAGCAAATCTTTGTACCTTTCCCAAGCTTCGTAGAGAGTTTCTGAGTCTTGTTGCACAAAGGATGTGATGTCATTCCTCAGCTTTCCAGTTCTGGCTGGTGGAAAGTACTTTGCAAGAAATTTGGTGGCTAAAGTGTTCCAAGTTGTGATAGAACCTGTTGGTAGTGAATGTAGCCAAGTTTTAGCTCTGTCCTTCAAGGAGTATGGGAAAACACGCAGTCTCATTGCTTCTTCTGATGCTCTGTTGTAGTTAAAAGTACCGCAAACTTCCAGGAAGTTACTGATGTGGGCATTAGGATCTTCAGTTGCATTCCCCCCGAACTGAACTGACTGCTGAATCATCTGAATGCATGTTTTGATGTCACACGCATTTACTGGTAAGGGAGGAAGTACAATACAGGAAATGAGTCTGTCAACCACCGGAATAGTTCTGTCTCGAATGGGAATTGGTGGCGCAACCTCCAACGGTTCAGGTTCCATGTTAATGATTGCTTTTTGGCCTTCTCGCCTTTCCCTTCTCAACTGTCTGATGGTTCTTTCAATTTCTGGGTCAAGCGGTCGGAGTTCAAAGCTTCTGGTTCGTCTCATGTAGTTTCTGAAAACCTAAAACACAAGAAAACAAAAACAATAAGTAAAAAGAAATTAGATACAAGTAACGTATCTAACCCCTAAACTAATAGTAAAAGATAAATAAGTCACCGGCAACAGCGCCAAAAACTTGACCGGCGTAAACACACACGTATATCGCAAGCGCACGTATCGTTCAAGTAGTATAAAAATATTGATCCCACGAGGACTTAAGATTCAATCTATTAATTTTATGAGGTCAAATGATTACTAGTATCTAACAGGTTGTTTGATTGATTTGAAATGGTGACGATTCTAAATTTAAAAACAAGTAAATAAAATTGTTCTAAAGTAGGTTTTAAGAAAATTCAATATTAAAAAACTATTTAGGGTTGTGATTTCTTCCAATATCATTTTAAAGATGAAGTGGTTATCTTAAAATTGGGTAATATATTGATTTATTAACCTGGAACACTAAATTATGTGTAAGCCTCTGTCGATGGTCAGACACAAATACTCAGTTTAATCCAATTGAACCATATGTCTATGTCAACCAAATTATCTGGATTCATTAAGTTTAAGTTCCAATTATGGCTACCCCCGCCAGACAGGTATATGTCTATCCTGTAAGGAAATCTATTAAAGGGTTATCTATCCTCAAGGAAGATCGTGGACTATTGAGTCTAAGGTCTTAAACTTAAAATCCCTATGTCTAGTTCATTTTAAGTTTCCCAGTTCAATTTTATTAATGGTCAATTAATGAAAAATCATTAAGATTAAGACTCAATAAATAAATCTTTATATTACCCAAGCTATAATCTAACCCCTTATAAACCGGTGATATTGGATTTCATCACAACCCCAGATAACTGGCTTAGTTACGACACATATTTACGGGTAGTAAAAAAAACTTAAATAAAATAAAAGACATAAAGTAATATACTGAAAATTAAATTGCTGAAAAGTAAATGACGGAAAGTAAATGCTGAAATTAAATTACTGAAAAGTAAATGCTGAAAGTAAATTGCTGAAAAGTAAATGCTGAAAGTAAATTGCTGAAAAGTAAATAAAGTAAAAGTAAAATAAAAGAAAATGCTGAGGTAAAATGATCCACTTTTATTACTTCTATTTTAGATATCTCTCTTAATATAATATATTAATTTTGCATGATAATTACCAACCAGCCATATAGGCGGTATCCAGATTAAGTCAAATTAATAATTAATTACCAACCGACCAATCAGGCGGTATCCAGTTTAGTCAGGTTAAAACCAATTTAAATAATTACCAACCGACCAATATGGTGGTATCCTCGTTAAGTCAGGTTTTAACTAGTTTATATATTAAATAAGGGGAGATTAATATAAATATTAGTAATAAAAGTTTTACCTTTTACCCCAGCAAAGGGGAGTTACCTCCTCATTACTGAAAAGTAAAAACTGAAAATTAAAGAAAAAAAAGTATTGTGCGTAAAAGTAAATTGCGGAAAGTAAAAACTGAAAAGTAAAGAAAATAAAGTGCAAAAGCGGAAATTAATTACTAAAAACTGTAAATAAACAAACAAGATACAATTTTCTTAGTATTCTTAAGGAATTCCTTAGAAGAAAGTATGAATTTTACAATTGAAATGGCTTGGTATTTATAGGCAAAATTTTGCCTCCATCAAATCATCCACCAAATCAATTATTAATTGCTCCACTAATTGCTCCACCAAATCCATTATTAATTGCTCCACTAATCTCTTATCATGTTTGGTGATGATTTGATAATTTTTATTATTTATTTATTAATTTATTTTTTTGCTTTGAAAATGATTGAAAGTGACTTTAATAATTACACACAACACACTTCTGGATGGTTCATCAATTTCGGGTATGAAATCTTCAGAATTCGAAATTATTTTGTCTTTCAAAGCTGTAGATATTTGAGTCTTATTTATTCTGGAACTTGAATCAGCTCAATCCGATATCGGAGTAAAAAGTTATGCCCAAATTACGACAGATGCACAAAACTGGAATTTCCAAAACTGCACTTCGTTAAAACGCCCTTTCAAGTTTCCAATCTCCAAAATTAATATGTCAAGTCCAATTTTTGCCTTTATTTGACCCATATTTCGTCCTAAATGATTTCATTAAGTCTCAATATTATTTTATCTGTAAAATAAACTAAAACATATCAAAACGTTCATCAAACCCGAGAAACTAAACAAAATATTAAGTAAAAGGGACGGTAAATATTGATATATTTTTCGCTGAATGATATGATTTCATTGTCAGTTGTTTAATAGGTTTTCGTTGTTTATCGTTGGGATGAGCGCCACTTGAAAATAGGAAAAATCTACTTGAATATATAATTAGAAAACTTACACAGTACGACAAAGAGAGTTTGATTACCAAAATTACATTACTGATTTGTGTATATTGCTTTGTAGCAGTCAATTAGTATTGATGATGTACTGCATGTAGAATAATAAGAACGTGTATAAAAATCAAGATTCTGCTTTGAATTTTCATTCCCATCGACAGTTATTCAAATCACTCTACGCATCAAATGCGCAGCAGCAACTTCTTTCAGTAAGTTGCCTTCCTTACCCATTTGGCTATCAGAAGCATAATTACCGGCAATACTGCCGTAACTACAATTTTCCAAAGCATATAAATTTGAAGCTCTAACTGCTGCGGAAATTTGATACTCCAAATTCTACAGGGTTGAATAGAATAAAAATAAATGAAAATAAAAGTTAATGATTCTTGCCGAATTTATAGCGGGCCAATTAAAAAATAAAGTTTCTTTTCACAAAGCGATGGATAAAGCTATTGAATTAACTAAATAAGCAGATACAAAAGGAATTCAAGTCCAAATAACAGGACGTCTTGACGGAAAAGAAATTACTCGCACCTAATGGATAAGAGAAGGCAGAGCTCCTATACAAACCATTGGAGTTAAAATTAATTATTGTTCCTATATAGTTCGAAGTATGCACACCCTCTCCTTATAACTCGTTTTGATGTCCCATCTCATAGGACTATAACTAAAGATATCCTACAGCTGTATGCTGATGAAAAAGTTATGTTGAAGAGTATTTTATCTGCGGGTCATCAAAGAGTTAGTTTGACCACCGACATATGGACGTCAATTCAAAACATATCTTATATGGTTATCACTGGACATTTCATAGACAGTGATTGGCAACTACATCGACGAATCCTTAGCTTCTGTCCAATTAACAATCACAAATGAGACACTATCAGAAGGTTAATATAGTCTTGTTTACAGCATTGGGGTATTGACATAATTTTTACTATAAATGTGGATAACGACAGTGCCAATACTGTATCCATCCAACAGTTGGTGAGGAAGATGAGGACATGGAGGGGAGATGCATTGGTGTTTAATGGAGAGTATGTGCATATGCGGTGTTGTGCTCACATATTAAACTTAGTTGTGTCTGATGGTCTGAAAGAATTGGATGACAATATTATATCAATTTGCAATGCTGTTAAGTATGTGAGATCTTCTCCATCGAGATTGGAAGCATTTAAATCGGTGGTAGCACGTGAGATGATAGAAAGCAAGGGAAGTGTCATATTAGATGTTCCTACTAGGTGGAGTTCCACTTACTTGATGTTAAATGCTGCATTAGATTTCCAGAAGGCCTTTGATCGAATGATTGATGATTATGGTCACTATGCTCCATATTTTAGAGATGATGAAAATGGGAGCAAACGGATTGGGCCCCTACAGATATGGATTGGGAGAAAGCTCAATATTTTGCTGATTTTTTTGGAGATTTTTTATGATGCAACAAATATGTTCAGTGCCTCATCTACCGTCACCTCTTGTTTCACCTACAATGAGATTTGAAAGATTCATACTAACTTGAAAAACATGGCGCGTAATGAACATCCTTTTTTGCATGATATGAAGATGAAATTTGATAAATATTGGGAGACCTCTGCCAAAATAAATAAATTATTGATTGTCAATACTATTCTTGATCCACGGCGTAAGATGACATTTACCTCTGGTATACTTTTTGATAATGATAATGTTAAGATAGAGGAAATGAGAAAGTCTACTAGAGATTTATTGAAAAGATTATACGATATGTATAATGATTGGTATGGCACAAATAGGTTGTTTGTTGATGGTAATGGATCAAGGGCTGGTGGTGTAATTGGTGTTGGTGGATATGGGTCTAGTGTTGGTATTATGACACAATCTCAGCCATTTATTAGACCGCGAGCACAAGATAGAATACGTAAGTGCAATACAAGCGTGCAATCTGATGATCCGTTTTAGGTTTTTCAGACTAGTCATGTCCTTTATCAGGAAGAAAGTACTGAGGTTGATATGTATTTGATGGAACCCTATGAGACTAGTTGTGACCCTAACTTTAGCGTTCTGATGTGGTGGAAAACAAATACTGGTAAGTATCCAATTTTGGCTAGGATTGCTCGTGATATTTTTACAATGCCAGTATCGACAGTGGCATCTTAATCGGCATTTAGTACGGGCGGTCGTGTTCTTGATAGTTTTCGAAGCTCATTAACTCATGTTATGGTGGAGGCTCTAATTTACATTCAAAATTGGATACAGAATAAGCTTACAATTGAAAAAATAAATGAAGTGGAAGTCAGGCTATTGGAGGCCGAGTATTACGAAAAGCTTGAGGAAGGTAAAAAAAAAAACTTATTATTTTGTTTTGTTAATTTTTATGTGAATACCGTAAAATGCAAACTTATAATAAGTTTTTTTTTATTTTTTCTTTGAAGAATATCGTAAATTACAATCTGAATCACAATCACTGGGTCATGTTGCTGACAGTGGAGTTTGAGTCAAATTTTGTAAGTCTCTCACTCTCTCTTTCTCACTCTGATTATTAGTAGTGCGCTTTTTTATTTTTTTTCCCATCTAATATGCTTCAAGTTTCAACTATTCATGACAATTTCAGTAGTCTTTTGCTATTTATTTATATATTCATTCATTTTTTGGAAAGTGGTAATTGATTTTTTTTATTAACCCATGATTGTATTTGTGAACTTTGATGATGGGTATATTTTAGTTTCTTCATATAGTGTGTTGGTTGTGTTTGATGATTGATGATAGATGATCGTTTGTTCATTGATTGTGCGAGAGTTTTAACTTTGCATGAGATAAAAAGAATGATGGAAGCTAAGAAAAATTTGTTGCTACTGCTTGCTTTGTTTGAACATGGTCTCATCTCTTGCGGTAAAAAATCAAACTTTTTGTGTAATTATAGTGCAAAAGTGCTTTTGAAATTGTCAAACATGGTTTCATGTTTATTTTGTAGTGTTTGGTTGGGATAAATGAAACTTCTTTTTAATATGAGGAAGTATTTAAGGTGTTTCTGAAAAAGAAAAAAAAAAGGAAAAATGAAAGAAGATGACTGAGAGTTTGAGTACTCTCATATGTGGCAAGTAAGTAGTAACTGATCTGCTCTATATGGCTAATGGCTTGGTCTGAGTGTAATTTTTTTGCAATGGAAACCTTGACTTGATGCAACCATATTATTCAAATCTTATAGTTCAGTTTTCTGATACTTTAGTTCAGTGCATGGACATTTGTTTGAGAATTGATCTAGTTTTGACCCCACTGACTAAGCCATGAAAATTTGACTTTGTTGCTCATGAAGTAGAAATGACCCGTACATTTTGTTGTTGGTAAACTTTTATTAATCATTACGCCTAACATTTTATTGCAAGCAAAAATCAGAGAGACACAAATCTTATTCACATTCACTCTTCAATCTTTATATTTTTCTTAGTGATTTCCCAAATAGTATTGTAAACACAAACTTTTATTATTCAAAACACTTGTGTTCAATCTATTATGTGAGTTGTAAGTACTCTCAAGAAATGAGTTGGTGTAATAGGTTTGAGAGAAGTCTTGGTGAAAAAATATATTGGTTATAAGTTTATTGAAACTAGTGGAACCTTCAAGTGAGTTTGAAGAGAGTGGACGTAGGCAAGTGATTGGGTCAAACCACTATAAAATCAGTGTTGTATCTCTCTTCCCTTATCTTTAAGATTTTTCAATTTTCTTTAGAATCAATATTGTGTTTTATAATTATTAGTAAAGCTTGAAAGCCTAAATTACTAAGATTTATAATTCCGCATTAATTTTTTATTACCCAATTCATCCTCCCCTCTTGGGTATAATTGTTACTTGATAGTGCTTATAGGTAATTTTATTTGGTATAAGAGCTTGGACTTCTCGCAAAGGATTTGACCATCCGAGAAGAAATAAAATGACAACTACAAGCAATACGTCAATGAACTTTGTCGAGGGATTTTCGACAAATAGACCTTCGTTCTACACCGGAATCGACTACAATTATTGGAAGATGTGGATGTTGAACTACCTCATCGCCATTGATGTGCAATCATTCAAAGTGATCACTAGAGGTTCTAAAATGCCAATGAAAAAAGATAGCAACGATATGAATTTTCCAAAATCGCAATCCAAATAAAGCGATAAAAACTACATGGAAGCCTCTAACAATGTAATGGCTCTCAATTATTTACTTTATGCAATTGATCGAAGTCAAATCAATAAACTTTCAGAATTTGGAAACGTCTATAAATTATGAAAGTATTCAGAGATTGTGAATGGGGGAACTAATCAAGTCAAAGAATCCTAGATCAAACAGTTCATGTGTGAGTTGGATAGCTTTAAGATGAAAACCGATGAAGATATTGAGAAAATAATTTCAAGGTTCACTATGATTGTGAATCAACTAAGTGCTTTAGGAAAAAGCATTAGTACAAGTGATCAAGTCAAGAAGATCCTTAGGTATCATCCTAATGAATATAGGATTTGCACCTCCACCATCAAAGAATCGAATAATATGAACACTTTGAAGTTGGATGACTTGATGGAAAAATTATTGGAGTATAAGATGGAGATCAAGATGGATTTGAAGGAATAAGAAGATAGTAGAGGAAGAAATAATCTAGCTTTAAAATCAAATACAAAAAGAGAGGATAGTGAAAACTTTAGTGATGAGGATGTGGCACTTCTTACAAGACATTTTAAAAAGTTCCTCAAAAATAAAAAATTCACCAAAGGGAAATTTAGAAGAGAAATTAGGAAGGAATATGAAAGGCCATGGAAGCACAAAATGGAACAAATCACTTGCTTTGAGTGCAAGAAACCGAGTCATAAAGTTGTTGATTATTCTATGAAGAGATTCCAAGGAAAACTAAAAAAAGGCAATGAAGGCCACTTTGAGCGATAATGATTCAAGCTATTCGGCTAGAGAAGATGCAAATAAGATAAATAACCTTACCTTTATGGAAATTGAGGATGATGACTTCTTTATTGAGAGTGAAGAAAAAAGGCACATGATTCCTCCGATAATGATGAATTACTTGATATATTTAATGAATTACATGAATTATATGATTCATTAATAAAGAAATATAAATTGGTCAAAAATGAACAATCATCATTATTACATGATCATGCATTAATTATAGAGAAAAATAAAATGTATGAAAATGAATTAATATGCTTAAAGGGTGAAAAAAAGACTTTGAAATAGCATATCAAACATGACATCTAGTTCTACTACATGTGATTGTGAATCTATTAAGAAGAAAATGATTCTTTGAAAAAGAAAGTCATGGATTTGGATAACATTATGACAAAATTTATTTGGGTGAGAAAAAATTTAAAATGCTACTTGGTTCCCAAAGATGTGTATTCAATAAAGAAGGTTTGAGATATAGGCTTTACAACAAAAGAACCTATTTGAAAAATCATTTTGTTAAGGCATCCACCTCTTATACACATGTTACTTTTGATGTAAATGTCACATGTCATGCACGCAATAGGAAATGATATAATATATTTGATTGCATGTATAAGAAGGAAAATGTGAAGGTTGCATGGGTTCCAAAAAGAACCAAGACTAACCCCCAATGACCCAAGAAAGTTTGGGTACCTAAAAGTACATTATTTTCCTTAAATAGATGAAGAATAAAAAGATTAAAGGAAAATGGTTCCTCGATAGTGGATGCTCAAGGCATACGATAGGGGATTACTCAAAACTTTATTCATTCACTTGCATCAAAAATGGTGGATCTGTCATATTTGGTGACAACGGTAAAGATGAAATCTTTGGATATGGAAATGTTGGTATCGGTTCCATCACTTTGATTGAAAATATTTTATTAGTTTATGATTTTAAGCATAATTTGTTAAGCATTAGCCAATTATGTGATAAAAGATATGAAGTTGAATTTGATGCATCTATTTGTAGGATTGTTGATAGACAATCACATGATATATTATTCATAGGTTATAGAGATCAAAATATTTATTTATTTGACATTGGACATAACATGCATCATGAGAAATGTTTGAGTGCATTAGATGACGACTCTTGGCTTTGGCATAGAAGATTAGGTCATGCACACGTGAAATTGATTTCTAAAATTTCCAAGAATGATTTAGTAAAATGACTTCCAAAGTTAAAATTTGTGAAAGATCAAGTTTATGAAAATTATGAACTTGAAAAACAACATATAAGTTCTTTCAAAGCTAAAAATGATTTTTCCATTTCAAAACCCCTACAACTATTGCATATGGATTTATTTGGACCATATAAAACTACAAGCTTTTGTGGTAAAAATTATGTGTTTGTAATAGTTGATGATTACTCTAGATTTATATGGGTTTTCTTTTTAACTCATAAAAATGATACTTTCAAATCATTCATAAAGTTTTGCAATCAAGTTCAAAAAGAAAAATATTCAAGCATTATTTGCATAAGAAGTGATAATGGATGTTTATGGATATTAGTAATTATGCTACTTTTTACTTATTTTCAATATCTATGTGTAACATCCCCGATCTGGGAGATGTTACCGGCATGGGATAGACCGTACTAACCCCATAAGCCTCCGACTTTCAATCCATAAACAGACACTAATATTCTTTTCTTTAATTAATTATATTATGTGTGGGACCGTAGCCCAAGCTCAAAATCATTACATACAACTCAACGTCTAAAATTGAAAACTTAATAACACACTTTTACAATCAAAGCCTCACAGTCAAAGACTAATACAAAACTTTAAATTGACTCTGACAGACTCACACTCTATCTGACTTGTACGGGTGGACTCCAACCCTAGTGACTGCATCAGTATCCGTCCTCCCAAGCTTGTACTCTAAGAATACCTGCAACCACAGAAAACTGGGAGTGGGGGTTAGATCGGTGTACGATCTAAGTGAGTGGACGATAAAAACAACTGAAATGCTGAAATAAAATCATTTGATTCAAAAACCAAAGTTTCAAAATTAACTTATATGAAAACTCTTTTTCTGAAAATTTTGCTTGAAATCTCTATTATAAATCTTATCTTTCTGATTCTGCTTTTGAAGTCTGGTTTCTGAAAACTATTTTTGATCTCTGATTTTCTGAAAACTATTTATTGGAAATCTGATATCTGAAAACTATGTTTCTGAAATTCTTATATCTGGAAACTGGTCTGTATCTGAAAAACATACGTATGAGGGCGTTAAGTATCGCCGTCCCCCCATACGCCTAACTAGAGCCAGCAGTGCAAATTCATGACTTTGGGGCGTTATGTATCGCCATCCCCCAAAGTATGCCACTACTGTCCCTGAAACTGGTGGTCTTGGGGCGTTACGTATCACCGTCCCCCAAGCCACAAACTAGAACTAGGGGTGCGGATCTATGCAACCTTTCAAGCTCTGAAACTAGGATCTAGGGGCATTACGTATCGCCGTCCCCTAGCCCTGATCTAGGATCTGGGGGCGTTACGTATTGCCGTCCTCCCAGTCCTCTACATGGTTACATGTTCTCTGTCCGTCAATTCCAAACTGTATCAAGTTACATACTGGGATGGTTTTTTCCCTCATGCCCCGAAAATCATAAAATCAAATTCTGAAAATATTTCTTTTCTCAAACATATCATAGAGCATAACCTTTCATGAAATTACTGTAATGAAAATAACTAACGCCCTAAAGCGTAAAAGTAAATATGTTATCAAAACTTGTAAATAAAATCAGTTTAAGGAAAAAGGTCCACTCACATTTTTGGAATCTAGCTGGCACTGGATCCCTTGTCAAAGGAAATTATGGTTCCTGTGGATAATCTATGATCGGGAACTTGATTAGCATGTTAGTTGTAAAAATGAATATCGGAACTTAGCTAAGCTGAATGATGCATCAACATATCTTGTCTATAAGGCTTATCGTGTTTATATCTCGATGTAAGGTATGCATACGAACTGATACGAGACCTATAAGGCGGCCTCAAGTATGCTAGAAAGGAACAATGATGGCTTAAAACTGATTCGGGCCATATTTTGAACTCGCGTTGCGACGCAGATTAGGGCGCGTCGCAACGCGCATCAACCAAAGACGTGCCTAAATTTTACTCTTTCACGTCGCGACGCAAAGCCCTTCAACATCGCGACGCAAAGCAGTTTCCAGGATTTTATTTTCTTCTTCAAAACCAATTCCCCCAAATGCACAAGCCTATCATTCCCATACTAAAAACCAATGCTCAAATCATCATATTACCCTCAATTCTACATAAACTAAATCATCATCTCATCAACAATCAACTTCCAATCTATCTCATATAATCCATATGATTAAACCCATTTTATCACTTTAATCTCATATTCCTAACTAACTCCAAACTTAGGGATTTCAATCAATTCCCACACATTTATGTTATTAAAAACAATTTCTAACATGCTTCTATCATCCATCTAGTATATTATCATCAAAAATTCACAATCCAAAATTTGGGTCAAATGCCCTTACCTCTTCTTTGTGTATTTTTCTTTATCTTTCAAGGTTCCATGGATGCCATTCTTCTTACCTCTAACTTCTTCTCTCTTGATTCTTTTCTTCTTCTTCTTCTTCTTCTTTCTTCTTCTTCTTCTTCTCTCTTCCTCACCTCATGTATCTTTCTTTCTTTTTGTTTCAATTTTTGGGGTATTTGTGAATAGTTCCTCCCTTTTATAGTTAGCCTTAAAAGAAAATAAGAAGAGTGTAGAAATTTGAAGAAGTTGGTAGAATTTACTAGAATGCCATCGGGTACTATTCATTCAAATTTGTAATCCGTATTTTCAGCCCATTTCTGCTTCTAATTTGGAAACATATTCAACGCAGAAGTTGTAGGTCTCGGTCTCAAATGTTCTGTGATATAAAATTCATAATAATCGGAGTTCGTATGAGAAAGTTATGCCCCAATTATCATAGGCTATTCGGAATGGAATATCTTATATTCTCGTATCGGACTTCCGAAGAATTTATCGATTGTCCTCAAAGTCGTTCCATAAGTATATTTGTGTCCCAACATAATTTAGGTTGTGATACTTTCATCCCTTAATACCATGGTACTATAATGTAACAGTAGTAAAATTAACGGTCGTTGCAAATTCTCCCCCCTTAAATAACATTCGTCCTTGAATCCTCTTAAACTTTGGATCTTATCATAAATCACAGGGTTTATGGGTTCTTTACACATTACCAGCTTTAAATGACTATTTACCCATCTCTTTTTCATCCACTGAATTATATTATTTCCCAACGATTTTCCGTGTGCTATCAAGCTGAACCTAGGATGTCATGACTTGGGAGTTATAACTAAAGTTGTACACCCACTTGTTTGTGTGAACTCTTATTTTGTTGTAACTATTCTGTATCAACGGGGCTTCTATTTGACTTAACAATGAGGGTCTTTGTCTGGCTAATCACTCTCACTTGACTAGTAAACATATGAGTTTCTTTGTCATTTTTAATATCTAACTAATGCCTCGAACATTCAGTCATACTTGAGTAAACTGCTTCAAAGTTCTTGGCTTCAGCAATTATTCCTTGAATTTTTTACTGAGAGGTGTTACCTTGTTCTCGTTTCCTAAGACCTTTTGTTGAGTATCATTGACTACTTCTTTTCTGAACCTCTAGTTGTACTCATCATTCTTTATCTCCAAGAAACTCTCTTCCTCTAGATCTTTAGTTATACTCATTAATTATTCAACTCGATTGAGTTTTTTTTTTTTTTGGCTGGCACCTTTGGTCCTCACTAAAAGTACTGGTATCTCCATACTTGTACTCAATACACCTTTTGCTTCACTTGTCCAACTTGATCTTAATATTCTTTCTCATCACTTAGCTACTTAATTTTATGTATTCTCCTTGCTAAACTTCCATTACTTATGATGCCGCCTAATGGTCCTCCTCAATTGGCTACAGATTCAGGCTTAACTACATGCACTTTAGTGCCTAGACTGCAATCTCTACTATTAATATCGACCTTGGCGATTTGGTCCTGGCTAAAGCTCACACTCTTTTGTACTTTGTTTTCAAGGGTTATTACTCAAATACATGCTAATATCTCGTACCTTGAGAATTCACTTGCTATGCCAATTATAATTTGCATTAGCTTATCTTTTCGATTCTGTACCTTAATATGAATCTACAAAACCACCCATACCCGTGGCTAAAACAGTCCCAAACCCGTAGTGGTTTGGTCAACTTAGACCAGGACTGGGTATTTATATGATTACTTGACCAAAATTACCTTGTTGTTACTTACTTTTATTTTATTTATTAGGTATTCTCTCCTACCGTCGTTGTACCTTAACAGCTTCATTTCTTAACTTTTTCTTAGTACTCTTTTCATCATCTTCTTTCTTCTACTATCTACTGAGAACTTTCTTGGTCTATGTCTTTATCTTCTTACTTGAGGAATATCTTCTTTCTTTACATTGGCTCCTTGGAATTTCAGTCATTACTTGACTACTACTTTATTATTGTACTACTTCATCTAAACAATTTCTTTTCTGATTCTTGTACTCAGGACTATCACTCACTTTTATTCCATTCTTAAACTACATCTGAAGGTCTTATATTGTGGTCTTCATTCGCCATGCTCTCACTTATTCCTGAGAATATCTTAAAGCAACCCTAAAGGTCTGTATCTGTGATTGTTGTCGATGAAGGTTGGGAATGTGGGAACTTATACTGAGACCTTTCTAATTATGGTAATCATATTGCATATACTGCTTGTCTTATAAGCCTAGGGCTCTCGTGTATGAATATATCTGATTTCTATTCCTATACTATGGCACTACTACTAAAAACTCTCTGGTCTTTTTCCTTTAACTTACTTCTAATCATGATCATCTATCGAACACACTACCCCTTCTACAAAACTTCTCTGGAGTCATATTCTCTAAAAATTTCCTTGTGAAGCTTCCGCACTCCTTGTTATTTAATCCATGTTGTCACAATCTAGTCAGGGTTGGGATGGTGGGGTTCGATTTTGACGTTTTCCTGATGGTGGTAATCTCATCCACTACTCATGTTGTGATTGCGTGTCTTGTTCATCTATTAGTCTGAGACTCCCATGTTATCAGTTCTCGTTCCTACAGTAAGATATTATCACTATGTACTATCTGAATTGTCTCCTTTTCAACTTCACTCTTGATTCGCTACTCGACTATCGGTTATATTATCCCTTATCATGAGCCTTTTGTATAATCATGTTCTCTAATCACTTCATCATTTGCTTTTGTACCTCTTTCTTCTAGTTTCTGTTGCTTGTCCCTCTTAAGTCTTTATTTTTTTTCTCAAAATCATGTTATACTCTATATGTTATTTTTCCTTACGAAGTCTACTCAGCTACTTAGATTTTCTTCTCATTTTAATCCTCTAAACTCCTTATATCCTTTCTTTTCTGAAAACTCTATTAACTTCAATTACTCAGTACATCTTTTACAAAATATTTAGTTCATGTACTACTCTTTACCTAGTCTTTTCTTCTCACTACCATGAGATCTTTATAACCTATTTACTATACTCTTGTAAATCATTCTTTTTGCTCTCTTTGTACTTCTAAGTTCTTGCTTCTTTACGAATTCCTTAATTCAATGATGGCTTTTTGACTTAGTTCAACTTACCATAACTTCAAACTATTCCATCACATACTCCTTATCTATAATTCATTGAACTCACTGATTTAGTTGTCTAATCATCTCGTAATTTATTTAATCTCTCAATTATTCTTCCTTACTGGTCCTTATTTATTCTGTAGGAAATTGGTCGGCTACTCCATGTCTCGGGGACCCACAACTACCATCAATTCTCTACACTACTATCTTCTCATTATGTTATTTTTATGCCCGAATGCACTGAATTTACTTATTACTTCTCGCGTTCCTCTTACCATTTGCATATCCTAATTCTTTGCTCTACAGCTTGGTACTGAGGTTAGTGGTGGTTCATTCTTCTGACTACTCCCTAACTTTCTACTCTCCGCTTTTGCTATAAATCACAGCCATGACACTCTGTTCTATTGTCCATACTGATACTCTTATCACTCCTAAATATCTCCAATCACAAGGGTCTATTCTTGTATACTTCCATGGATTTCTACTAACTTGGACTGATCTGTGGGTTCTACTTCATTCGGTCTACCTATGGTGTGGGCTCTTACTAGTTTTGCAAGCCTCGTGCTGACTTGCCCTAATCTTTGGCCACACTGGGTCATCTTCTTTATATCCTTGAAAACTTCCTTTCTCTTTTCCTGTGTGATGTGCCTTTCGAGGTCTTTTCATCTCTTAAGATGAGCTATCATTGAGCTTCTTTCAGTCATCTATATTTGTGCTGGTAGGGACTAGGGCAAACATCTTATGTCTCAATGGGTTACAATATCATTGTTCTGGTACTCTGTGTCCTGGTAGAGTCTATTTCTCATGTAAGGTATGTATGAGATAGGCTCTTGCCAGATCAGCTTCCTTGATTGGTATCACTAAGTGGTCACGAACTATGTAACTTAGGGTCTTGTCCTCATCGAATCACTTGAGGTAAAGTAACTAATTATTTCTGTTTATGACTTTTATTTATCTGTTTGAGGACCTGGGTTTGGATTTGGGGATCTGGAGTTCTCTAGGTTCTTTTTAGCATCTCTTGTCTATGGGAACTCCCTAGGCTAGCCTTGATCTCTCGCTTCTTTTATCTTCCTATCTATTCCTCGTTACTTGGGGAACTTACTATCTACACGAAGTACTTGAAGGCTATTAGTTCAACTTGAAGGAATGTTCTGAGAAATGAAGGGATCTTACATCTTCTAGGCACTCTATTACTTGTTCGGGCTTTTCCTATTCTCTTTCTATTGTCCAAGGTAAATATCCTTATAATTTCATTGTCTTATTCAATCCCTTTACTTTTCTTTATCTATGGCTACTTACACTCTTATACATCTTTCTTTATTTTCTTCTAGCTCTCCTTTCACACTCACTTGGTAACTTTTCTTAAAATCTTACTGTCTGATTTCATAGCTCGTTTGTACTTCTGGTAATAGATCATAATAACTTCAAGAATATTTCTTAACTTGGATTTAGAGTATAATAGTTCTCATAAGGAATGCTATTCGAATAATCTAGGAAGGCTTTCTAACCTGTCTATGGAACTTAAGGACGTACTCGAGAATCAGATACTTGAGAGGTAGTGCCTCGCATACGAGTATCTCGGACATACTGCGTATACCAGACCCCATCACTCTGCCCAATCCCGTCGTTGACTCCCTATACCATGCTCTGATACCATCTTTGTAACATCATCAATCTAAGAGATGTTACCGGCAGAGATAGACCGTACTAACCCCATAAGCCTCCGACTTTCAATACATAAACAGACACTAATATTCTTTACTTTAATTAATTATATAATGTGTGGGACCGTAGCCCAAGCTCAAAATCATTACATACAACTCAACATCTGAAACTGAAAACTCAATAACACACTTTTATAATGACAGTCTCACACAGTCAAAGACTAATACAAAACTTTAAATTGACTCTGACAGACTCACACTCTATCTAACTTGTACTGGTGGACTCCAACCCTAGTGACTGCATCAGTATCTGTCCTCCCAAGTTTGTCCTCCGAGAATACCTGCAACCATAGAAAACTGGGAGTGGGGGGTTAGATCGTTGTAAGATCTAAGTGAGTGGATGATAAAAACAACTGAAATACTGAAATAAAATCATTTGATTCAAAAACCAAAGTTTCAAAATTAACTTATATGAAAACTATTTTTCTGAGAGCTTTGCTTGAAATCTCTGTTATAAATCTTATCTTTCTGATTCTACTTTTGAAAGTCTGGTTTCTGAAAACTATTTCTGATCTCTGATTTTCTGAAAACTGTTTACTGGAAATCTGATATCTGAAAACTCTGTTTCTAAAATTCTGATATCTGGAAAATGGTCAGTATCTGAAAAACTTGACGTATGAGGGCGTTACATATCATCGTCCCCGCATACGCCTAACTAGAGCCAGCAGTGCAAATCTATGACTTTGGAGCGTTACGTATCGCCGTCCCCCAAAGTATGCCATTATTATCCCTGAAACTGGTGGTCTTGGGGAGTTACGTATCACCGTCCCCCAAGCCACAAACTAGAACTAGGGGTGCGGATCTATGCAACCCTCCAAGCTCTGAAACTAGGGTCTAGGGGTGTTGCGTATCGCCGTCCCCCCAGTCCTCTACATGTGCACATGTTCTCTGTCCGTCAATTCCAAACTATATCAAGTTATATACTGGGGTGGGTTTTTTCCCTCATGCCCCGAAAATCATAAAATCAAATTCTGAAAATATTTCTTTTCTCAAACATATCATAGAGCATAACCTTTCATAAAATTACTGTAATGAAAATAACTAACGCCTTAAGCGTAAAAGTAAGTCTGTTATCTAAACTTGTAAATAAAATCAGTTTGAGAAAAAATGTCCACTCACGGTTTTGGAATCTGACTGGCACTCGATCCATTGTTAAAAGAAATTACGGTTCATGTGGATAATCTATGATCGGGAACTTGATTAGCATGTAAGTTGCAAAAATGAATATCGAAACTTAGCTAAGCTGAATGATGCATCAACATATCTTGTCTATAAGGCTTATCGTGCTTATATCTCGATGTAAGGTATGCATACGAACTGATACGAGACCTATAAGGCGGCCTCAAACATGCTAGAAAGGAACATGGATGGCTTAAAATCGATTCGGGCCAATTTTAAACTTGCGTCGCAACGCAGGTCAGGGCGCATCGCGACGCGCATCAACCAGAGACGTGCCTAAATTTTACTCTTTCGCGTCACGACGCAAAGCTTCAGCGTCGCGACGCGAAGCAGTTTCCAGGATTTTTTTTCTTCTTCAAAACCAATTCCCCCAAATGCACAAGCCTATCATTCCCATACTAAAAACCAATGCTCAAATAATCATATTACCATCAATTCAACATAAACTAAATCATCATCTCATCAACAATTAACTTCCAATCTATCCCATATAATCCATATTATTAAACTCATTTTATCACTTTAATCTCATATTCCTAACTAACTCCAAACTTAGGGATTTTAATCAATTCCTAAACATGTTATGTTACTAAAAGTAATTTCTAACATGCTTTTATCATCCATCTAGCATTTTATCATCAAAAATCCACAATCCAAAATTTGGTTCAAAGGCCCTTACCTCTTCTTTGTGTATTTTTCTTTATCTTTCAAGGTTCCATGGATGCCATTCTTCTTGCCTCTACCTTCTTCTCTCTTTCTTTTTTTCTTTTTCTTTCTTCTTTTTTCTTTCTTCTTCTTCTTTCTTCTTCTTCTTCTTCTTCTTCTTCTTCTTCTTCTTCTTCTCTCTTCTTCTTCTTCTTCTTCTTCTTCTTCTTCTTCTTCTTCTCTTCTCTCTCTTCTATGTTTCTTTCTTTCTTTTTGTTTCAATTTTTGGGGTATTTTTCAATAGTGCCTCCCTTTTATAGTTAGCCTTAAAAGAAAATAAGAAGAGTGTAGAAATTTGAAGAATTTGGTAGAATTTACTAGAATGCCCTCTGGTACTATTCATCCAAATTTTTAATCCGCATTTTTAGCCCATTTATGATTCTAATTTGGAAAACTATGCAACGCGGAAGTTGTAGGTATCGGTCTCAACTTTCCGGAGATATAAAATTCATAATAATCGGAATTCGTATGAGAAAGTTATGCCTCAATTACCATAGGTTGTTCGGAATGGAATATCTTTGAATCTCGTATCAGACTTCCGAAGAATTTATCGATTGTCCCCAAAGTCGTTCCATAAGTATATCTGTGTCCAACGTAATTTAGGTTGTGATACCTCTGTCTCGCAATACCATGGTACTATAATGTAACAGTAGTAGAATTACCAGTCGCTACATTATGTAATTTTTCAAAAAAAAATTAAATGCATGAATGTTATTAATTTCGATGACTATTTGTACATGTTTAGTAACCCTATTGAATTATTTTGCACATGCGTTGAAATGAAATGAAATTTTGATGACTATTGAATTATTAATTTCGATGACTATTTGCGCTCTTTTTACTAATGGTAAAAGAGGAGAAAAATGAATGTGTATAAAACTTGTGCGCTACCCTAACCCTCGTATTGAGTGAAAAAATTGTGGTAATATGTGTGTCTAACTGTCTTATAGTGCAGTCACTGTTTATGGGGAGCTATCTCGCAAGATTTGACAACTTCGACAACCAATCTGAAGAAAACGAGCTCACAAGTTTTAAAGGTTGTCATCATCAAAAATGGGAAGATTGTAAGTGTTAGATCGATGAAGAATTTTGATGATGCAACATTCAATGACATCGACGCAGATTCACAACTGTAACGATATATAAAAAGACTTCGAAGCAAAAAGAATGCAAAGACAAAACACAATCAAGAAACGGTGACGCAAAATCTTATAACTTAGAACTCTAATGTAAGTGAGTTGATATTCAAGTATTTCTAAGCTCATAGGATTTATGCATGCTCATATAAGCCTTAGGGTCAAGTATATAAATATTTTTGAATTGCATTATTGAGTTTTATGTACTGAGACCGGCATACCAGTGTCTCAGACCTCTTTTGCATGCTCTTTGGAACTAGTCTCATTCATATCGGCCTACATACCGGTCTTCATGTCTGATTGCATAGCCTCTGAAACTAGGCAATTTTCATATCAGCCTTTATATTGGTATACCTAAAAAAAATAGGTCCTGGAACCGGCATGAACCATACCGGTGTCTATACCGGTGAACCTGTGTCTTTTGCATACTTTCTGGAATCGGCATGACTTATAACGGTATCTATATCGATAGATGTGGCATATTTAATGCTCAACGGTAACTATTCAGTAGCCGTTTGAACTTCAAACCGGCATACCGAACTCAGGACAGAAAATTGGGTCTGCTCGATTTTTTCACTATAAATTGAGACCCTATTCCATTTTTGTCCAACTCTTACAGCTTCTAACATTTTATTGAAAGAAAAAATCAGAGAGAAACACAAATCTTCTTGATAATTTCATTTTTATCATTTCATATGCTCATTACATACATCTTAATATACATCTTAGTGAGCTTAGATATATTTAGGTAACACATTCACTCTTCAATCTTTGTATTTTTCTTAGTGATTTCTCAAATAGTGTTGTAAACAAAAATTTCTATTATTCAAAACACTTGTGTGAAATCTCTTGTGTGAGTTGTGAGTACTCTCAAGGGAGGAGTTGATGTAAAAGGTTTGAGAGAACTCTTAGTTGTAAGTTTATTGAAACTAGTGAAACCTTCAAGTGAGCTTAAAGAGAGTGAACGTAGGAAAGTGATTGAGCCTAACCACTATAAAATTGGTGTTATATCTTTATTCTCTTATCTTTAAGATTGTGCAATTTTATTTAGAATCAATATTATGTTTTATAATTGTTAGTAAAGCTTGAAAGCCTAAAATTGCTAAGATTTATAATTCCGCATTAATTTTTATTACCCAATTTACCCCCTCCTCAGTATAGTTGTTACTTGATAGTGCTTGTAAGTAATTTCAAGAAGTGTTTATTGTGCTTCTTTAGTCACTTTCATATAAAGAAAGGCTTTTTGAGTTTGCTTCATAAAGTGTTTCTTAGTATTCGATGAAGTATTTTTGTTCAAAGTATATTATAGATTGAATGATTCAAGAATTCTCATGTTGCTTTGGGTTTTGAACCCTTTAATTGTGTTATGAATTAATGGGATTGGTTGATATGTTGGTCATTGACACATGAGTGTTTTTTAAAACAAGTGTCATGTAGACTGTTTCATATTAAGCAAAATGAGTGGGTGTCCAATTACATACAAGTGGAATTGTCATGTAATAGAGTGATTTCGGTGTCACTTAACCTCTATGATCCTCTAATTTATCCTTTAATATGATTGGGACCGGAATCAAATGACGTAAGTGTCCCAATATATTGGTGACACATGTCCAGATACAGTTTATATGCCACAGTTAGTGCAGTTCCACTATAAAACTTATTGAAAAAGAATGCCTTTAGTCCATGACACGTGAAGCCTAGGTGGTGAGTTAAAATAACGCACCTACAGTTTATCAGTCGTGCATTATATATTAGATTGGACTTGCTTCTACATTCAACCAATAAACTAGAAAAAGGCAGTCTTTTGACAAATTGGAGGAAGATCCCTCGGAAGAGATCAACCCTTTTCTATTCATTTTCTTTTTCTTTATTTTACAGCAACTCATTTTAAAAACAAAAGAAATGATTCCTACAAATCTATTTATTGAAGCAAATTAGAACATATAGAATATCCAAATCTTCATTCTGCCTTTTGTTTTTAATGATTCTAAGGATTCGTTCTGCGTTCTATAAGCTTCTTTCTTGCATTTTCTCGCCCATGTAGCTGTAAGTGGGATAACTGCAGGCATGATGGCTTCAATTACAATGATAAAAATCCGTATGCCAGCAGGTGCAGTGGCTATTACTGCAGTGTCATGGGTGAAATACATTGCGAAGAAACACACTTGAAGCTCAAACTGCAGTGGGAACTTGGTAGTTAAAATGTTGATCATATAGATGGACATTTTAAATCCCAAGGAGTTGAGAATCATAAAAAGAGCAAATGCAATTGTCTTTGTGGAACCCCAAATAGATTCCCCTGCATAGTGTGCTTTGCTGTTGCTGCTGCTGCTGTTGCTGTTTTTGTCAGGCATATAATTGTCTTGCCATACACCACCAGGAGGGTTGACACCAAATTGGAAGCTTGTAGTTGCGACCAAAGCAGCAACAAGCAATAATGCACTGCGAGTTTCGCCAGGAGAATCTCTTCCCTTTTTAAACTTGAAGTACTCCATCAAATCATTTGTTCGCCGCTGAGTTGTCTCTGCTGATGCAGGACTATTAACTGAGGTTTGATGGTAAGGCTGAAGGGAAGGAGTGTGAGATAGAGTAACATCTGTCTTTCTTTTAGCTCCAGCACTCCAAAGGATCTCCTCAATTTCTCTATCTCCAGCTTCACTTGGGAAAATCCGCAGCAGATCAAGTGCTGTGAGATCACTCTTGTTTATGGCATTTATTTCTAAACCCCCTGAAACATTTGCTGCTGCATGGCCAAGTAATAGTTCTATTACCTGCAGGGGTGTTTTTTCTTTTTTTCAACTGCTCTTTCTTGATGGTAGATAAATCATAAAATACATAACAATGATTATTTTTCCAAAGCATTTAAGTTTCTATTCCAAGGTCGTGCCTAGCCGATGACAAGTGTTAATTTGCTATCTGTTTGGTGGCGGATTCGAATCTTAGAAACAATATTGTTTTAAAAAAATAATGGTAAGATTATGTACATCAAGACTTTCCCCATGAACCTGCCTATAGCGAGAGCCTTACGCACTGGGTATGACATTTATTGAAGTTTCTATTCAAGCAATTTCATCATTTGGAAGGGACAGGTTCATGAGCATATTTAGCCTATTAGTTTACAAACTTGCTGAAGCCATATTAATCCATTTTCTAAACAACTGTACAAAGCCAAAAAGATCTTATGACAGGATTATTGGCAGGTAATGGTCAGGTTTAAATGCTTTAAATGAATAATTTCTTAAAGAGTTAAAATTTCCAATTGAGGCAATTTAGTTAACTTCTACCCAGGCCAATGAGGGCAGAAGACGTGATATTTCTATGACCTAAAGTCAAATGATCTTAAAGAACTTAAAGCAAAGATTAAGTATCAGTTTGGGAGTGGGAGTGTTAGTTAACTTGCGTTTTTGAGCCTATTATCAAGAGACATTGAGAATTGTAAGAACTTGCAAAAGAATTATAAAGAACTGGATTGCATATGAGAATGAGCTGAGCTTGCCTGGCGTTGTTTCTTCGAGGCGGCTAGATGCAGCACTGTATTGCCTAGCTCATCCTTCATATTAAACATATCTTCCTTCTTCATATCTATAACCCAATTCACCAAAACTCTAATTGCTGCAAACTGATTGTTCTTAACAGCAAGGTGCAAAGCAGTGTCTCCCTGAATGGTCACATCTTGGATGCATTCTGGACAAGCTGAAAGCATTTCACTTAGCACATGAACTTTCCCATTGACAGCAGCAAAATGTAAGGGAGTCATATTCTCTGGTCCTTGCAGGTGACAAAGTTGATGGTCAACTTTTAGTAACTCCCTTACAACATCTGTGTGCCCTATTGATGATGCTATGTGAATAGGGCTAAAACCATCTTGATTGAATTCCTGAGCCAACTCTGGTCTCAGGTTTAAGATCTCCTTTACAAATTCAACGTGCCCATAAGCGGAAGCAACATGTAGGAGATTTCCTGCTGAAGCAAGTGCGTAGGTATGGAGTATTAAGGGATTTTCTCCCACAAGTTGCTGCAACTTTTGAACATCTCCAGTTTGAGCTGCCTCAGAGAGCCTTGTATGATCCATTGAGACACAGATCGGACTTCATATATGGGGAAGGAGTTAGCCTTTTTGAAAATAATTGCTCAATGTTGACATTTTTTTAAGTGTGTGACATCAGGAATACTAGAAATATATGGTAGATGTTGCTTGCTTCAAGAGATAAGATTATTAGTCAACCCCTTTTAAAAACAATTTACTTCTCCCACTCCCCTCTGACACCCCCCCGGTCGCTCACCCAAAATTACAAAAATCTCCATTTCTTTACAAAATAATACCACTTACCCCAAATCTATCTCTTTACATACTTGTGTGTCCCCGTGCCTACGGCACGGTGTTGCAAAATTTATAAAAAGATTGAGATTCTATTATTTAATTTGTTTATAATAAAATTATTTTATTTTTTAATTAAATAATTTTCCATTAATAAATTATTTTAGTCTTTAATTTATTAGGTAGTTTTCATTTTCCATTTTTATAAAGATTCTATAATGAAATGATTCTTTATCAGCCATTAAATTATAATGAAATAATCAGAGCCGCTCATTAAGCCACATAAAGATAGTCTTTGAATACATTATCTCTCTTAATCATAACCATCTGTTACATTCTTTTTCCCCTCACATCATTGTGCTTTATAATATATATATATATATATATATATATATATATATATATATATATATATATATATTAATTTATTTAACACTACTTATCTATTATACATAAGTAGTGTTAAATAAATTAAAAAAGAATCACAAAAATTAAATGAATAAATAAACACAAAATAAATAACAATAAATACTAAATTTATAATATTTATTAAACAAATTAAAAATAATATATATATATATAAAGAGTAAAAAAAAATATTTTTAACAAAAAAAATTATAAAATAATTATTTAATAAAATACATGTAAATACTTATTTTGGGAAAAATTTTAAGAGTAATTATATACGACATGGGGGAAATTTTGGCATTGCCCACAAAACCCTTAGAACAGAACATGATGTGACAATGGTACTATTGATCAAGAATTTTCTGTAGAGTAATAATATACATATTCCCTATTTTTTTTATAAAATATGGAGTATGTTTATATAAGGTAACAGTTAACTAGAAAGAAATGCTTTATTACAATGCAAGTCTTGTAAAAATATATATAAGGTAACAGTTAACTAGAAAGAAATGCTTTATTACAAAGTAAAAATTAGGCAATAATTATTTTTTTTGGAATCGTTAGAAATCTTATCGTTAAATCACTCATTTTGGATTTAGGCGGAGCAAGTAAAAACTCGGACTGTCCCAGGCTCTAAACGTATTCCCTGAATTCCAACACAGGATCTCAAAATAAGATCTCAAGCCCTATGGGGAAAAAAATACGCCGTACAACTACGATAAGGCAAGAATTGTTATAAATTATCTGCTACACGTGCATGAGAAATGACTCCATGATATCAGGAGTGGAAGTAGATGATAACAAAGGTAAACAGATAAAAGAACGGTGACATATTTTGCTGCTTCACTTGTGTCTCTCTCCACCCGTCTATAGTATAAACAAAATTGTATCTAATGGACAAGCTTTCCACTAAGATCATCATATATACAGCCATACTTTTATTATTATAACAAAATATTTCTAGTGTTCAAACCCGTAACTAAATGGATAGCAAGATAACACTTGACTATCGCACTAGGAATAACCTTCTACAATATTCATGAAAAAAATTAATAAGCACATAAAGAATATAGAGTATCCAAATCTTCATTTTGACTCGTGTATGAGTGGCAATTTAGGTAAGGATTCATTTATTCGTTCGATTCTATTCACACTAACGACCATTTGTTTCGTTTATTAAACGAATTGAATAAGAATTTGAGCTCGCTAATTCATTTATTCGTTTATTATTTCTTTTCACTAGTTGTCGTTATTTTTCAATTAAGATTCGAGAAGTTATTGCCAATTATCACCCAAAAAAAAAAAAATTGATGTTGTTAATATTTGATAGGTCATTTAAGTAAATCATTAATTGTATATTTCATATTTGTATATTTATGAAAAATTAATATAAATAAAATAATTTATGTCGTGAATCATAATATTCATTTAGGATTCATTAATTAAATGAATCGAGCCCCCAAGGGGCGTGACTTGGTGGTGTATGGTTCAGGATCTAACCTTCAGGTCCTGGGTTAGAATCCAGATAGTGCATTTTTTGTAAGAGTTTGGGACAGCCGGGGATTTTACTTACCGTGCTTAAGCCCGCAAGGGATGATTTGGCGACGGGATTTCCAACGATTTCAAAAAAAAAAATTTAATGAATCAAATAGAAATCCGGATATCGACACAAATTCGATTCCTCTATTCATTTTGCCACCCGAGATGATGCAAACCCAGATGAGCTGATGACTAAAAGGGCCAAATGCAACTATATTCCAAGAAACCCGGCATAAGTTTTGCAATGCCGTTGCTGTTGGTTCCTCCACTCCAGGTATATAATTGTCCTTCCATACACCGCCCGGAGGGCTGAAGCCACCTTGTAACAAAGTGGCGGCCGCCAAAGACAACCACCGCGTGTTTTTCTAGGAGAATCTCTATCCTTTTTGAACTTGGAAGTACCCAACCAAATCATTTGGTTGCTCTGGATTTATCCCAGTAAGGTTTCATTGCAAGGCTCAAAATAACGACCGGGAGGAGAGGCTAACATATCTTCCTCCCTTTCCATGCATAGACATTCCAGATACAAAGACTTTATGGTGGCATATAAATCGAAATCAATACAATCAATAACCCTCCTTCAAAATCTTTTACATCCATCATCATTCGATTCATCGTCTCAAATTAATTTTCATAAAAAAAAAATAATAATAAATACTGCTCCACGTTGGTAAGAAAAATGATCATACGATACAATAACCTATACTGGGTTGAGAATCAAAGCCCCCTTGCTTCATTCAGGTTGCAAAAGATTAAAAAGAAGCAAAAATTATATTAATTCCCTTGTGTTAAAATCTACCAAGTTTAGCAGACTTCAGCTTCTCCCGACAAGGTAAGTACTATTAAAATTGAATTGATTGACAAAGAATGATTGGGATTTAGTTCTAGTGGTAATATAAAAAGTCACCAGAAAGTAATTAAAGTCCAGGTATTGATTCAAGATTTAATTTCTCAGAAGAAGATTCAGCGTCTTTGCTTTCCTCTAGTTTTGGCTTCGTCATGGCATCAAGAGTTTGCAAATATGTGTAAGATGCACTTCGACTAGATGGAGGATTAGGACTGCTTATTCTACTGGCAAGGAAGCGACGAATCAGACCCCGGATGAGTGGGGCCATGGTATCTGGCTCATATTCGAAGTAGTACATAATTCCTCCCATGCACGCACAAAATAATGCCACCTGTAATGGTTTGAAATCACATTTAAATATATAAAATATAACCTAGTCAAAGAACTGAAAAATCTCGCATCTTCCTTTGTTCTATTTTATGTTGAGTCCAAATGTGAGTTAATCATATGCATGCACTCACAAACACTCCTGTCTCTAAAGTAAAGTTTATCAGCAAGAAAATTGCATAGAAAAACAACTGGACATTCATTCAAGTATAGTGTACACATTGAATAAACTTTTCAAATCTG